>PNEQ01062957.1:0-99279 GCA_003012365.1 Medauroidea extradentata
ACGAAGAGCATGCTGAAAAAGATGCCAGAGGGAGATTTGTCAAAAAGACTGGCTCGACTTATGTTGGCGCAGCATGTGACACCAGGGGTCTTCACGTCAGCGAGTCCTGCAGAGCTGCTCATGGGTCGTAGGCTCCGAACATGTCTTGATCACATTCACCCTGATTTCTCGGAGGAGATGAAGGCCAAGCAGGAAAATTGGTGCTCTGGGAAACCTAGGATCTTTGCCCCCTTGGACCTAGTCTATGTTAAGAGTGTGGGAAGGTGTCCACTGTGGTTGCCTGCAGTAGTGGTGGAGATAACTGGTCCAGTCTCATATAGAGTTTTGACAACAGAAGGAAAGTGGGTGCGTTGCCATGTGGATCAGCTTCGCGCACGGCAAGTGGACGAGTCCAACCAAGAGTCTCTTCATACACGTCGGGAGCATTGGCAGCATGCATCTGGGGCTAGCAATGGTCAGGCAGTTGAAGAACCCCTTCCAGAGGAGGCGTTCAAAGGATTTCCAGAGGAAGGTTTCAAGGGATTCTCAGCGGCAGACGATGCCCCATTGGGTACATCTGACGAGAGTGGGGAGCTCGAGACACCCTCACCAGGGGCACCACCATCAGTGCTGCGGAGCAGTCCTGACGATCTGGAGGGTTGTTCCAATCCCACGGCTTCAAGCAACAGAGCAGGGGCCAGGCCCCAAAGAGACAGACTTAAACCCCATTGGTCCAAGGACTTTGTTGTATAAGGGGGAAGGAGTGTTATGTTTTTGTGTGTGGGATGTTGTGATCTGTGTTGTTGGCTGCAGTGCGCACGCCACTTTTGGGCTGGAAATTGGCGGTTATGTTACTTGGTTGTTGTATACAAGGACGGAATAAAGACACATGCTATTGTATGTCGATGCGTTATTAATCGCATTATACCCCTAAATGTTCTGGTCGTTCAACAACTTCCCAAACATCTTTCTTTTTCATCTCACTTATTTCAATTTTCCTTGCATCTAACCACCTTTTATGCTCAAGACTTGACATAGCTTCATCAACTGTTATTGGTTCTATTACTCTTTCATATCCCGTTTCATCCCACGATCTTATCATATGACAACATGCACAAGTCTTTTCTGTCCTATGTCTAACAGATTTCCTTAGATTAGGTACTTGATCAACATGAGACTCAACCTGAGATTGTAACTGTCTTACTGGTGATCCTACCCTCAATGTGTCCTCGTTCTCTTTGCCTACTCCTTCCAGTTCTAACCCTACTTCTATTTCTGGACCTTCTACTTATAATATGTCAAAATATGCCCCCTTCTCCATTGACTTGTGTCTAGGCATTCTTAGTAAATCATTAACTCTGTCAGTTTCTTTGAATTGGAATTTCCATTCCTCAAACACTACGTTTCTCCTCACAATCATAGTTTCCCTTTCAAAACTCCATAGTCTATAGCCATCTTTTGTCCCAGAGTCATATCCAACCATAACACATGATTCGGCCGTAGTGTCTGACTTTTTTTTGCCATACCACAATTCATATGGTATCTGAAAATTTATTGCAGAAGATGGACACCTGTTTCTCATATAAACTGCAGTCATTGCTGCTTCTCCCCAAAATTCTCTTGGTAAACCAGATTGAATCAACATACATCTAACTGTATCAAATATGGTTCTGTTTTCCTCTCTGCAATCCCATTTTGTTGTGGAGTATACGGTACAGTTCTCCTATGAGTAATTCCTAACTTTTCTAGTTGTTCCTGAAAACCCCTACAAGTGTACTCTGCCATTGTCAGATTATATCACTCGTATACCAACACCTTGTAATTTTTCTGCATTTGCTTGATATCTACAGAATATATTCAGTACCTCGTCCTTAGTTCTTACACATGTAGCCACATTAAACCTAGAATATTCATCAATCATTTTCACAACTTATTCAGCTTGTCCAAGAGAAGGTGGATTAATTTTTCAAATTACATCTGTATGCACAACATCAAGTGGATTTTCTGCCTTATGTGCACAATAATTAGGAACCCTTTTGTTACACAATTTTCCCTAAATACAAACAGAACACGTTTCCAATTCACTATTTTTCTTTAACTCTAACACATTGACAACGGACAGGTCAGCCGTTTTCGTGCCGTCAGCACAAGGTATGTAAGGAGCACGCCCTAGTGTGTCACCACCCCCTACAGCCTGCGATCCACAAAGTGCAACCCCCCCGTATGCACTCTCTCAGGTGCTTCGCGCACAGCCTTGCCAAAGGGGGCCACCCTGACAACACGTACATTTCTCTGAGTGATTTTATGCAACAATTACAAACTATCCTAGCAGACTTTAGTTTCTGACATGGTGCTTCTGTTGCACCACCATTGGCTGAACTTTATCCTCATGGTGTTTTGATGAGTTAGCTTTTGTTTCATTCAACTGAAGTTCCTTTCTTCAGTTAGAAGTCTTGCTTTCACCTTAGATAGCGTCAGGATTGTTATTTCAGCTTCCAGAGAAGGTACCATCAACTGGGGTTACTTGGGACTGCAGGAAAACTTAGGACATTTTTTTCAGGAATTTTTATTTAGTACATTGCAGCCCTGAATGAAGAAATAATGCTGTCTATTCAAGCAAGATATATCCGATAATGGTTTCTTGTGTTTCTTCATACTCTTTCAGTTGCTGTGTGTAAATTAAAAATTCCAGAAAAAGTGTCCCAAGTTTTCCTGCAGTGCCAAGTAACCCCAGCTGACGGTACACATACTGAGAATTCTTCTGGGAGATTTCCAATAACCATTCCAGCAACTTGTCATTCAGTGAATTCATATCCAGTCTTAGTTGTCTTTTTACATAGTTGGTTAATTTTTGCAAAGTATTCTTGCACACTCATTTCTTTAGATTTGACAAAATGAGTAAGCTGTTTCAAATTCATGGCACCATTGACAAGTCCTCCATCATTGCACAACTCGTCCAATTTCTTCCATGCCTTTTTCGCTGAATCAGTCTCTGCAATGTCACTCAAAATTCTCACCAACATATTTAAAAATTACTGGCAATGCTATCACATTATTTCATGCTCGTCGTCTCGTTTCTGTCTGTGGTACCACAACTCTTGGTGCATCTTCATAGCCGATGACTGCTTCCCATACATCTTTCAACAGCTATTCTTGTTTAACCTTCAACGCCCATGAAAAATAATTGTCCATAGTAAGTTTTGCTACATTTCTATTTACTGTTTCTCCTCAATTTAATGATGCCATTGTTTTTCTCACAAGCTAATGTCACAATACAATGTCACTCGTTTTTATGTCACGTTAATTCAACTCTTGTTATTTCCTCTATTCTTGTGTGATCTGGGCCCGTAACCTGTTCATATTTGTAATGTGTGTCACTTTATAATAACTCATTGTACGGGAAGAAATAAAAAATTAGCACACTCATTGTTAACTGCCAACAAAATTACTCGATTTTTTACTAACAACAATTTCATACAAGTATAGATATCAACCACAAAAATTTAAACTTCTCTGCTAACTAAAGAAAACAGAATTATATCGCAACATGTAATGCCATAATACTTTAGGTAATGTAATAAAATTGTATGATTAACTAGGCCGAAGGCTTTTGATAAGTCACAGAAAATACCACATGTAATGTTACCTTAATCAAGCGAGTCTATTATAGTATCAGTCAATTATATACTGCAGTCATTGTGGACTTAGTTTTCTGAAAGCTGCATTGTTCTTGATTTAAAGTATTATTTCTTTCCAAGAATCTAGTCAACCTGTTAAATAATAGCTCTTTCAAATATTTTTCAAAAGACTGGAAGCAATCTTACTGGTCTATGATTTTCTATTACTTGTTTTTCTCCCTTTTTATAGATAGAAATGACTAGCAAATTTTAATCTATCTGGAAACGTGCCTTCCTTAAAACTTTGATTGATTAAAAAAGTTAAGGGATTTACTATGTTCTGGTTATATGGTTTTATTATTTTATTAGTTGCGTCATAAATATCTTGACATTTTTTAATTCTTTAAAGTTCATATTATTAGTTTTTCTTCTTTTTTTGTAACTAGGTGAAGAGAAACAAGTTCCGATGATTTTTTGTATTACTTTTCAGTATGGTTAGAGCAGTGTAATGGGGTAAATTATTATTTAAGTTTAATTTAGAGCCAACACTTACGTAGTGTCCATTAAATGCTTCTGATGTTTCTTTATCACATGTTACTGTATTATTAATTCTAAGATTAATCTTTTTATTGTCTTTAATTTCCTCTTTACTCATCTCTTCATTAATTATACTGCATATTACCCAAGGTTTTTTTAATACAGTCGTTTATTTTTTTTACTGGTATATATATTTTTTTGCTGATTTTTAATTTCTAAAATAAATTTGTGTGTATTTTTTATAGTAATTATGAAAATATTCAGAATCTGTTTTTCCTTCAAAACCCTCACTGTCTTCAAATCCGTCAAAATCCTCTCTGCCATTCTATGTATACTTTCTTCTGTTTATCACTGTAGAATATGATTGGCTTGCTGTAGTTTCTTCTAAGCTTAGTACATTTTCTGGCCTGATAGTTTATAATGAGAGTTTCTTATGTGATTTGTGTTGCCTTACTATGCCTCCCCTTTTATCCTTCCTGACCATGTAGGACCTTGGTTCATTGCGTTTTGCCATAATACCCGGTTCCCACAATTTTTCATTTCCTGTTTTGGTAACTACCTAGTCACCTTCCTGAATTGTAGTGTCTTCCTTCTGGGCTGACCTGTTGTGATAGTACTTGACTTTGTCTTGTTTTTCTTTCGGGGCCTCATATACTCCCTCCTGGATGACAGTTTGCATCATTGCTAAGTGATGTGCATTCAGGCTCTGATATATTTGCTAAATAAAATTTGTGCAGGAGAAACCTGTAATCCTGCAATAGGAGTGTTGTTATGTTCTCGTAATTAATCTCTGTGGTCAGGGCCTTCTGATTGCTCTTGCATTGGAGCTTACTGATTCCTACAGCTTTTTCTGTCATACTATTGCTTCTGTGGTAGTGGGGACTACAAGTAGATATTCAATGTGATGCCATATTTCTTGTAGTACTGTTGGCACTCATATGATAAAAATGGTATGTTGTCTGCAGTGAGAATCTTAGGATGGGTCGTTCTAAAATTAAGTAGTTTTACGTATCCTCTGTTACATGTCCCATCATACAGAACTCAGAATAAATTTAATGAATAGTGTAATTTACTTACATTACCACAAAATTTTTTAAATCTCACGAATTATAGAAAATGTAATATTTACATTGATATGCTAGTTTTTTTTTTTTTAATAATTGATTTTAATTATTAAAAATAATTTTGAATTGTGTACTGTGTCTCCTCAGTTACTAAGGTGGTGAGTTACAATAATTCTCACACCAGAGTGCATAGTTGGTGTGGGGTATATTTTATAAAGGAGGGAAAGGAAGCCATTTTGAAGTTTTCACAGCAAGATCTGCTACAATGCACTAAGCATGGTGTTACTATTAATTACTGCAAAATATTGGTAAGTGGTTCTGAACATTGTGTCTTTACCGTTCGTAATATATAGTTGTAAATTATTTATTTTGTGTAATGTTGTACAGAGTAGCAGTTAGTGTTGATTACCCACAGTACTTAAATGTGAAAATTGAGTTCCTAACCTAAAATATAAAAACATGTGAAAAATAGAAAACTGGTCTGTTGTCTTCTCCGTAAATGTTTCCTCCGTTACACTGCCTTGCTACGTTGATTGGATTGCTAAAGATGGTGGAGAAGTATCAAGTGTTCGTATGTTTAAATTAGCTGTGTATAATCACTTTAACAAATTTGTCTTGTAAAACAGAGTAAAAAAAATAAAAGCTGTGAAATAGTTTGTGTGCCTACGTGTTAAATGACTGCTTGTACATAAACTATAAAACTACATGTAGCAAATGTAGCAAAGTTCCATTTATTTCAACTGGTCTGTGTGTTCAGGTGCGTATGTAACTTTAAAGTTTTTATATGAACTCCTTAAGAATAATTTTGTTTACTTATTTTAGATAAACACTGACTGAAAATGGCAGGATGGGAAAAAAGGTACTAATGAAGCAAAATAATGAATGAGAAGGTATAGAGATTATACAAGAAAAGGTCCACAAAAATAGGAAGAAATGAAGCAAAAGGAACGACAAAGATATCACGAAAGTGTCAAAAGTGGGAAGATCAAAGGTGTTGGAACATTCTGTCCATTTTGGCATGAGTAAAATGAAGACTCTTGCTAGCTCATGTGTGTGGTGGCCAAATATCAGCTCAGATTTGGAAGGTATGGTGACTTTGTATACAGCTTGTCTTCAAAAAGCACAGTCACCTAACAATTTTTTTTTACTGCCTTGGCAATGGCCTAATATCTGGCAGCGAGTGCATATTGATATAGCAGGCCCCTTTTTGGGGAAGTATTTTTTTATTTTTGTTGAAGCATTCTCTAAATGGCCTGAAGTTAGTGAGTTGACCTGCATTAATTTAGAAGTTTTAGCAGAACTACACAATTGGTTTGCTAAATATGGTCTCCCTGAGCATTTGGTGTCTGACAGTTGGACATATTCTTCATCAGAACAGTTTTCAGCGTTCTGCAAGCAAAATGGCATCAAACACATGTTCTCACCTCTGTACCACCCTTCAACCAATGGTCAAGCAGAGAACATGGAGAGGACTTTTAAGGCCAAAATAAAGGCATTGGTAAGTTCTCGTGTTCCTCTTAAAGTCACCCTTTCATACTTTCTATTAGCCTATTGTGTTACACCTCATACAGCCACTGGGGAAACTCAGCAGTCTTTTGTTTGGAACGGTCATCCGGAACGGCTGTCTTTGCTGACTCCCTCTGTGGCCACTAACATTACATCTTATTAGTTAGAGTCTGCTTGCAGGTCATCATGGCACCGCTATGTGGCTTTCATTGTTGGAGATTCAGTTGCTTTTAAGGTTTATTCCCGTGGAAAGGAACAGTGGGAACGAGTAGCTGTCACTGAACAATTAAGCTCTCTTACTCGCAATGTTCAGAGTTCGGGGAGAACTAATCATAGTCACTTGGACCAACTACAATCACTCCCACAACAAGCCCCAAGGAAGAAGTAGGGTAGTGTAGAAGATGACGTCCGAGTGGTAGAAGACAGCATGTGTGGTAAGGGTTCGGTGGAAGCAGATGGTACTGGTGGAAACAATAGACTGAAAGCAGACAGTATCACTGTTATTCAGGACCAGGACAGTGGTGGTACAAGCTGTCCTACAGTGGACAACAGCCTGGGAGAGGGTTCAAGCCACTTAGATGCCACAGGAGGAACCTTCCAAGACAACGCTAGTCAAAGGTTTAGTGGTTTTCTAGTAGACGTGGTTAATCCTGTCAGGAAGCAAGATAGATGTTGTACAGAGTTATCCCTAAGCAAAACAGAGTGAAGAAGATGCCTTTTGACATGTGATAGCTGTGTGGTAGTTATTGTTCTGACTTTAAATTAATTAGGTTAATACTGTAGTTCATTCTGTATTTGACTGTAAAACTGATCATGGTTGCAGCTTGAGGTGTATCGTACTAGTGACCCCTAATACTTCTTAAATTAAATTTGTACTTCCGTTTGTTTTGCAAAGTGATCTCTAGTTTACTAGTTGTTTAGGATTGAGAATGCTTATTGCTCAGAAGGTTGTGTGTCTAGGGTAGTGGGGTTTTAACTTCATACATTATGTGGAGGATTGTGGTATATTGAGACCTGTGAGGTTGGTAGTACTGCAGCACGATCAGTAGTAATGGCTGCGCTAGCACTGGTCAGACTGAGTAGTGCTGTGTTTTGTAAACATTCATAAACACTACACGTTATTTTGTATTTATGGTACATTGTTCAAGTTTACATGCAAATTATTCTATTTAAGTCGTTGATTTAGAATAACATTGTTCTCAGCCCATATTCATGGGTTTAAATATATATTTGAGTTATAATTATGTGTTAAGCCATTTTCAGTGTCTTGTCCTTACTGTACATTGTACAGTAAAATAGTTACATCCTGCTTCCCTTCTCACAGGGTGTCTCAATATCGGACTTCCCCTTCAGCTTGCAAGCTGCTTTGTCCCTTCAGTCACTGTGATGAGTTAATCTTCAGGCATTGTTGTAAACATGTTGCTGTTAAGCTTGTCACTCTCTAAACATTAATTAATTCTCAGTTCACTGTGATTGTATTCACTTTACGAAATGGTGTCAAAGTGGCCAAATTCTTCTAAAACAAACAGAACATTTATCACATTTCCTAAATAAATGAAAGTTTTAAATTTTTTATACAGACAAGATAACTGTATAGGCAAAGTGTTAGATCTATCGCGCATCATAGTTCGTAAAATTTGAGCACATGCTGACTAAACAAAAGAGTAGTGTACTAAATATATGTCATATCATTGCTGCAGACTTTACACACGTAATGGTGCAAAAAAGAAAATGCTGAAAATTTCATATTTTGGAATATTACAGTTTTAATTTTTTTTTTGTGCAAACTGTAAAATTACCGTACACAGCGAATTTTGTTAGTGCTATAAGAGACTTTTCCATGTATGGATTGTAAAGCTTTAATAGACTTCCATTAGTGACACTACTTCAGATATGAATGTACCACAAAAGTTTTTCTATACTATTTTAGTATTTGTTGCTAATGTGTTTAATTTTAGCCAAAGCTCTTTCGATGTTCAGGATATTGTATTCCTTTTATTTTTTGTTCCTACTGCAACACCTGTAAATCAGATACGTGTTGTTTCTCGTGAATAACGTAAATTATAATCTCAGCTGCATCAAACCAGTTTGTATTTTAAGAAGCTTTATTCTATTATAAATGTCCATATTGTTAAATATACAGTTGAATCCCGTCATAGCGAACACTGAAATATCGAAAACACTTTTATAGTGAAGTCTTTTTGAGAAACTGTGAAAAAAATCGCGAACAATGTGAATTTTATGAGTAGAAACATGTATGGTGAGTCGTGAGAAACAGGCTTGCAGTGAGATTCGTGACCATGTGAAGCAAGCTTGCGGCAATGTACGTGACCTTGTGAAGTGAGTAGGTATTTATTATCTTGACAGCCGGATGTACAGATTACTTCCACCCCTCGCGCCGACCTGTTGCGTCGCCGCCCCTCCCCCATGCTAGTACGCTGGCACTGTCATGTGAGTCATGCTTCTGCCTGGACATCTCGCTTCCCTCCCCAAACTCAAGTGCGCGTCATTTTAAAAATAGAATTGCACCCTTTATTTCCCTCAACCCATTTTAACCCAGGTGACCGTTGGCTACGTTTCCGTAGTTAATCATTGTGCATTCAACCGTGTTTAGTTTCACATACAGCTTGCTTTTCTGATTTTATTTATTGATTACGACTTTGGATTATGACTTTTGATTAAGATTTTGGATTACGATTTTAGATTTTGATATACGTACATAGTTTTACGCTGTTGTTGACAATCAGCTTACTCTATTTTATTTGGATTTAGATTTTGATACTTTTTTTGATTAGATTTTGTGCTAAGATTATTGACGATGTACACACTTTTTCAGACTTGAATTATTTCTCACGTGATTTTATGTCATGGGAAGGTAAAAGGTCAAAGGCAGATGTTGCCCGCGAATATGGTCTAGCACCATCCAGTTTGTCGACAGTAAAAAAAAATTAAAATTAAAAAAAAAAGAAAGAGATTGTGGCTGCAGTGGAAAAAGGTCAGAATATTAAGTTCAAAAAGTTGCGTGAAGCCGACCACGAAGACGTAGAGAAAGCTCTGCTCGCCTGGTTTAACAAGACACGAGGACAAAATGTGCAGATCATGGGACTAATGATCCCAGCTGGTGCAAATGGCTCTGATAGCCCTCAGCACATCCCACCTCCTTTGAGGCTGGTTGATGTCGATACGGACAACCATATCATTGACAAGCGTATCGAAACAAACTGGTTGCTGCTCACTACATTTACTTTGTACTTGAGCATTTTTAGCATCAGTGAAGCATATTATTTATGTTAATAAATTAGTTGTAAAGTCACCATAAATAATACTATAATAACGTATTTCTTTCCTTAGATATGCATACGCTGGTTTATCATGGTACGTGACAGAAAATAGTCACGTTGGACACCACTACATTCTATCTTAAAGCACAGTATCGCATTCTGACAGAGACGCTAAGGTACTATCTCTGAATTAGTACCCGTGCTGTCCACTGCGCTGTGTGGACTGGGTACCTAGATGCTCGTTCTCTCGGCAGCCGCTAGGATGAGGATCTAGGCACGAGTTTGTTACGCAACACAGCGTCGCTCGCTCGGACGCACGCTCAGATCGGAATCACTCCCGTAGCCAAAGTTTTCAAGGTTCGAGATGGAACACAATTTTACAGCGGCGATCCATTGGTCTGCAGCGGCTGGCAGTGCAATCATGTTGACTCTGCCAGTGCGTGCACTTTTGCAGCACGCGGGCGGGACACCGTTGAGGCGGTCCAGCGATTGATAGCCATACTTACATGATGCGGCGGAGTTTTTGGCCCGTTTTGACTTAGTGAATAGTTGTACCCATACTTGTTGGGTATCATTGTTACCAGCACCTACTTACCTGTCAAAATAAACCTATATTTCCTAAAATAACGTACTACTTTGTAATTAAATGAGATTAAAGACCGTTTTAATTATATTTTTGGGTAAAGGGGTCAGAATCCGCCAAATTCGGCTATAGCAAAGACACTGCTATAGCGAAGTTCGAACCCAGAGCCGTGACATTTCACTATAAAGAGACTCTATTGTAATGAAAACTGCGGTGATAAAAATTCTGGTACAATTCTTTGTCAGATTTTTTTTTCTCTGCTATCAGTTCACCGATTGTCAGTATTTCGCTTACGTGTATGTATGCACTGTTGACTTAAAGGCCATGAATGTCGAGCGTGACACTATGTGCGTTGTTTCAATTTCTGCGGTCATTTTCAGGAACCTAACTCCGGTGTAAATTGAGAACTTAACAGTAATATCTTGCATTAACTTTAAACACACACACTTTACCGTACTTAAGTGTTTATTTTGTTAATAGAGCAAGTATCGAAACTAAAATCCAGTGGAACAAATCCATTCATACCGGAATTAATTATCTTCAAATCATAAGAATACAAATTTAAAAAAGGGTGCGATTGTTGATAGAACACAGAATAATCATGTCTTATTATGGTACTCCACCAGAATAATTTACAGATCATTTTACCATAAATTTAAGAAAATACTTGTGTTTCTGTTACGGTATTTAAATGTAATTAATAGATGGCAGCCACGTAACACAACATTTGGAGTACCTACATATACTTATTTTATAAGTAAATCCGTTCTTCATTATTATTCCAATCTGTAAAGAATGTTAACTTATTCTCTGAACACACATTGAAGGATGGTTGAATCCCATAACTGGTTCTTTGAATAACTTGTTTATGAAGCACAAGAATTGGAAATTAATTATCAACTCAGTTTTATTCATACCATTACATGAAAACCTCTCCCAATGAATAAATTTACACAGTATTCTACACAAAATATACATTAATAACTTGTCATACTCAACATTAGCTTCCTGAAAGTTATTTATAGCAGTGAATCTCTTTACTGAACTAGAAAATAGTTTTTCACTGTTTGGATAAGGCTTGTATGTTATCAACTAAATTATTTGCACAGATATTCTTGAATTATATGCAATTTTCTGTTTACTAAAAAAATTGCCGGGATTGGACTGTGATAGTAAGGTTCCTACAACAGGTGTAAATCATTAATCTATGGTCCATGACGAGCAATTGTTTGGTTATTACTATTTGGTAACACATCTACGATTCTACGGAAGCTAAGTTTGAGGGTATGACTTCTAAAGAACAAATAATAAATCTTAATGTTGTAATTCCACCTTAATTATTTTATATTTCATAAGCTAGATTATACTAAAATTTTATTAGCAACAAAAGTATGGTAATGTATCATAAAATTTCTTGATGTATTATATTATTTTGATTTGTATTCTGGGAACTGGTTTATTTGTTAATTATGTTTAGAAAAATTTAGACCCAGCAGTGAAACTGACTAACCTTAACTTGTACAAATTACTGTAATGCCAATTAGGAAGCTAAGAGATACATAGTTTAGTGATTTCATGCTGCACAGTGAATTTAATTTGTCAGTCTGTCTTCATCCAGGTGCTTCTGTATCCATGGCACGTAGTGTGAGACACGAGTGAAGACGTCCGGGAAACCATTTGCACATGGATGACCCCAAGACACCAGCCCCACTACCTTGCCATCTTTGATCAAAGGACTGCCAGAGTCTCCCTGTGAACAGTAACCATTGTTGTGTGAAACCAATTGCTCAGTTAAATTTTTAATAATGGTTTTTGGCAGATATCTCCACATTACATGACATATTATAAGGCGCCTGTAGGAATATGAATTAAAACTCCAGTGGGTAAAAATTGATGTGCACTATGGCGTACACTATTGTGGTTTGTAGGTCCTCTCTTGGTACTTTAACAACTGCTTTATTCATTATATAATTTGTTCTCCACCTCACATCTGTGTTGCATGTACTGAGGATAGTGGTACTGTACATACTTAATATAGCTAGATGTACAATTCCTGTTTTTGTTTAAATAGCCAAATAAATTCTCTATAAATCTGTGAAATGATTACTTAAATCTTTGATTTGTGCAATACCGTAAAATGGGGTGAATAGAAACAGCTGGGTGAATAGGAACAAAATTTCAAACCAATTTTTTTACCAACAACTTGTCAGTAAAACATGTTTTTTTTAATGACACTATCGTTTATAAGCAGTTCTTATGTGCAAATATAACAACAGTTTCTCTAAAAGTAGGTTTTCTATGAAAAATTCGGTTGTAAACTTTCATTCCTATTCACCCCACTGTTCCTATTCACCCCGTTTTATGGTAGTTAAAGTTGATCACAACTAAATCAAATCTTACTAATTTTTCAGTTTGAAAGTAAATATTGGGAGTAATGAAGTACCGGTACACTAGAAAATTGTGTTGCAGTTCAGTTATGCTGCCCTATCATTTGACCTAGCTTACTTGAAGTTTTATGTGAATGGTATTGTTAAGTGGTCTTATCTGAATTGTCTAGTTGACATACATAATTGAAAAAAAAATTCTCAATACAAATTGTTTTAAGAAAAAACCATGCAGAAAGGTGAAAAAAAAGATACAACTTATCATGCTTGTAGTGTATTAGTAGTTAGGTTTGGCAACATTGTTTTGTAGGCAAGCGGGATGAACACCACTATAGGGAGAACTTGTCAGCCTGAGCAGGACTCATGAGTTACAATGGACGTTGTGGGCCTTTCGCACCTAACCTAAAAAGGCAGTGTTAAACTCATTCTGTGAATTAATTCCAGGTCAGGATATCTGGAAAAAATATTCAGAGAGCTTGCGGTACTTTTTTGTGACCAACAAAGTGACTGACAAGACTAAGCAGAAAGTGATATTTACAATGTGCACTGTTAAACTGTACGTTTTAGTGGCAGCTTTGTTTTTTGCATAAGTTAACTAGCAATGTTGGTGTGGTTTTCCAATCATTTGAACTGAAGATGAGTGAAACTGTACAGATGTTTAAGTTCCACGAGCGTGATCAGAATAAAGGTGAATCACTTTACAAGTATGTAGTTGACCTTCAATGGCCATCAGTTCATTGCAACTTTCAAGGTTCGAACAGGAACTGTGACTATTTGGTTTGTGGCGTGGGGGACAAAGCACTACAGCAGTGACCTTCCAGGTGGGCTTGGACATATCTATAGCAGCAGAAGCGATCAGTCCGAATTTCAACAATTTGCAAGGTAAGGTGAGTAATTTGGCAGTAGTAGTAAATAAAGTTAATATCTCCAGGCATCAATCTTCTTCCAAAAGAATTCCAACAAAGCACAGAAGCAGGCCCAGGATGAATCACCTTGCTGGCGTTGCAATGGATCAATCTCTACCGAGAGCTGCAGACATCACAACATTGTGTACTAGTAATTCTGTTTCAAATCTGGTCATTTGGAATGAGCTTGCATATCTAAAAAGAGAAACAATTGCAACCCATTCACAAAGTGAAAATTGTGCAGAATGGCGTACAACATTGCAGGCTGCAAGCAGTTCCCATGTTATAACTGGGCAGACTGGACAATTGTCCAGGGGGGCAGCTGGGTGGGGGCGGGCATGGAGGGTAGTTCGCAAAAAGATGAAACATTTTCTTGCTTTAAATAAAAAAATAAACAAAATACAGCATTAGAAACTTTGTAATTTTATTTATTTCTTTCAACAGACTTGACAGAATATAAAATATTACATTTTTTGGGGAGGAGGCAGTTATGTGTAACTTGCCCAGGGTGCCAGTCACCTAATCCTGGGGCCTAGCTGCAAAGATTCATACTATGAAGAATACAGACTGTACATACAATCTGTGCTACTTGTAAACAAGGGTGTCCAAAAGTCAGCCACTGACAAGGATGACAGTGCAGTTTGGATGGGTGGAAGTAATGGAGGTTGATACAGGGGTCTGGTTCACAATTTTCAGCAATGAGACTTTGAAGTTCCTATGGTCAGAGAATCTAGAACTGCGGGGGGGGCCAAACTGTTTTTGCACACATGATCTCGAGTAAAGTTGCTCATACGTGGGATCCTGGAGGTACAATTGCAGATTAGCATTGCACACTACCATTACTGGTGGCTTAAGGGAAGGGTCCAAGCCTTTTAGGTTGGAGTTGGATGGAACGCTTAGGCTGAAATTTTCTTGTTGCACCCACACACAGCAACATAGCTGGTTAATCAAGACCCTTATGTATTTGCTAGTTTGGAGTTGGGTCAGTACATTTGACCACCAGTTCACGTACAAATTGATACGGAAACAAGGCCAATTTTTCAGTAATATCTTTAAGTGGCGTTTGTACTATTGGATAGTGTGGGGAAGGAAACAGAGCAAATAGGTTTATGAGCCAGTAGCCTTTTTTAGTTAGGTCACCTGTCTTTGTGTTGTTCGTAAGGCTGACAGGATGGTACGGCTTTGTGGCAACCATAAATGCTCAGTGAATAGGGTGTGCCAAAAGCAGGTTTATCCACTTCCAACTTCAAATGAGGCATTCTGTGATCTCGCTGATGAGAAGCTTTTCATTAAGCTATATTTGGCTGATGCTTATTTGCAAGTATCAGTGGATGACAAAATTGCAAACAATTTGTTGACATGAAAGGATTGTTCAAAATGAATGGCTTTCATTTGAAATCTGTTGTGCAACAGCAGTATTTTAGAGGTTGAGGGAAACACTATTGGCTGGGATAGAAGAAGTCGTCATACTATCAGACGACATACCCTTTACAGCATCCAATGAATAGGAACACTGATCACAAGCACACCGGGTTGTTAGTGTGTTGAGGGATCTGTATTGCAATTGAAGAAATCAAAGTATCTCTTTACAGTTACATCCGTGAAATTTTTAGATTACAGAGTGAACAGCGCTGGACTGCACCCTACACTCGAGAAGCTATAAATTGTACCTCATGCCCCAGCTCCCATTTGCCAGACAGAATTTCATTCTTTTTTTAGGGCTGCTAAACTTATGTAACAGTTTCCTGGTAGATAAGGCAAATGTGGCGGAAGCTACACACAGTTTGCTTGGAGAAGGGCAACCAAGGGAGTGGGCCCAGGCCAATGAAGATGCTTTCTGTGTCGCAAAGAATCTTTTTCAGTTATATGCAGTGTTAGTCTACTATGACATGACAAATACAGTGGTGCTGATGTGTGATGCTTCCAAGTACGAGCTAATAACAGTGCTGGCATATGCGGAAGAAGATGGCAGTGATAAACCCAATGCGTTTGGATCACGCTTCTTGCACGAGCATGAGAAGAACTACGCCCAAATCTACAAAGGCCTAAGCAATCGTGTTTGGAATTACTAAGTTTAGGCAGTATGTTAGCGCACACACCTTCACGATTGCTACTGACCACCAGTCCCTTTTACATTTTCTGGACAGGGTTAGGCAGATCCCAGACATTCTGTTTCTGAGACTGCTGAGGTGGCAGTTGTTTATGTCCATATTTAACTACAAACTTGTGTACAAGCTACGACCTAGCATAGAACGTACATATGCACAAAGCTAGCTGTTGCTAGATGCGCCAGAGATATAAATCCCAGCTGTAGGGGACATATTACTGCTGGAAGCACTCCTCAGAACCTCCAGTTGAGGGTACTTGGATTGTTAGACTGACAGACACTGACCCAGTGTTGTGTATAGTTAAAAAAAACACCAGAATAGATCTGCCCAAAAACCAAGATGTATCAGAAGAACTTAGACTATACTGGTCCCAAAGAACAGAATTTTCACTCTACGGGGATGCATTCTTTATGAGAATCAAGTGGTCATACCAGCAGAGTTGCTGAAAGAGTTACTGGTAATGTTGCAGCTTGCTCACGATGTGAGTGTCAAGTCCAAGGCACAAGCATAGAGTTTCATTTGGTGGACCAAAGTATTAAGAAGTTTGTAGCCCAGTTCCAGCAGCTTTGAGCTAAGCCACCAAAAACACGGGGTGTTGGTTTGAAACCAGAAACTCTACCATGGACAGAAATCTACATTGATTTTTTTTGGGCCTTTTCAAAGTATGGTATTCCTGACAGCAGTGGATGCTCATTAAAAATGACCAGAGGTCAGAATGGAACCTTCTGTACGTTCAGAGATATAGTTAGAGGGTTATGGGACATGTTCAGTGTTCATGGTATACTATAATACATATATTGTTGCTGACAATGGTTTAGCTTTTATGTCACAAGAAATGAGAGCTTTTACAAGAAGGAATGGTATTGGGTTAATACAAGCAACCCCATTCCATCCTTTGAGCAACGGTCATGGTACAGGCAGTAAATATGAAAGCTAAAGAAGCTGGGGGAGGTGATTGTCAGACAAGGCTTATCAGGGTAATGTTCATGGTGTGCACCATGCCAAGTGCAGGAAGCCAGAAAACACTAGCTGACCTTCTGATGGAATGGCCACTGAAGATGGTACTGGACCAAATATGACCAATGGCCAATGAGGTGTGTGTACAATGTGCTCAAACACCAGCAGGTAGCAAGATGTGATGATTTCAAGTGAATGAGTCAGTGTGGTTTAGGGGTTGTAGTGGCAAGACCAAATGGTTACCAGGAAGAATCCAATGAATGCAAGGACAACTGATATATGTATGTAGTAAGGGATAATTTATTTCACAAACATAGGTGCCATTTGGACCAATTCTTGCGCAGGTAGCCTAATTAGCTGGTAAGCAGTAGAAGACTGCAAGATCTTACACGATTTCAATCAACACAAGGGTGGCAATCCATCTCTGGGATGGAACAGCCAACAAGTGGGACCTGCAGTCAAGCCATGCCGAGCAGACCGGGTGGAGACCTGCAGTCTTATGAGCAATCCTGAAGAATGTACGCAGTCAGTAACATTATTTTCCTTACACGGACAATAAACTACTGTACATTGAAAACACAAAATTCAAAAACAAATATAAATAATTACACAAAAATACAAAAAAAAAAAAAAAAATGCAACAAAGTAACTACTGTATCAAGGAAAATTGTGCTGTCATAAACAGACAAAATGGTTTAGTATGGAAGGTTTTGTTTTTTAGTTTTACAGTATAGCTTGATTTTGGCAATTTATTTTGTTGATGGTTTGAATATTTGATTTTCTGCATGATACATGTGTCCATGAGTTTGTGTGTGCTTGCATGAATGTGTGTGTGTATGCATGCACATGAGCATGCAGGTATGGATATTTGCATATACATATATGAAATACATACGAGATAATTAGTTTCCTTGGTCGGTTTTGAAATATTTCAAATTTTTGTAATATAAATACATACATTGGTTTGTAAAAATATTTCTCCAACTTTTCATCAAATGAAAGACTGCAAAATGGCCAAAATTATTTCAAATTGTGTAAATTACAAGGAAGAAGCGATCTTGACAGTAGCCAAACCAACATGGTTGTGTGTAATGCATGATAACTACTACACTTAAATAGTAGTATGTATATTCCTATAAAGTTATACAGTTTTTACTCACATAACACATTCCTGTGCCATTTATTCCTCCGGCACATATCTGGCGGTCACTATACATTGTGTAATTTAATGGGTTCATGTCTGACTGACAGGTGTTGCTGTTGACAGTCTCCATAGTGACTTTTTGCAGTTGTCGGGCCTCAGTGTCGTTCGGACCCTTGTAACAAAGAAAAATCAAATGTGAGTAAATATAAGCTACATTCGATAGAACTTGGAAAGAAAAAGTTATTTTAGTGAACTATAGGTATTGAAACAGAGAAAACAGCATACATACTGTAATTCCTT
Source organism: Medauroidea extradentata (assembly GCA_003012365.1). NCBI lineage: Eukaryota > Metazoa > Arthropoda > Insecta > Phasmatodea > Phasmatidae > Medauroidea > Medauroidea extradentata. The sequence goes on from PNEQ01062957.1 coordinate 18,366, forward strand.
TATTCAAAGTTTGCCTAATGAAACATTCTTTTTCTTCTTTATTAGCCTCCACCAATGGTATTTTCTTCAGGTTGGAATCTTTCTTCTTGCTCTCTTAATGTGTAGGTGTGTGATAACTTTGAAGTTGGAGCATTCGCCTCCCTTTAAGGCAATCCGGGTTCGACTCCCAGCGGGTCAGTACCTCGATTTTCACATTTGGGGATCTTGTTGGACAACGTTGCTGGTAGGCGGGCTTTCTCTGTGATCTCCCATTTGCTTCGCCCCTTCATTCCTGCACTGCTCCTTTCTCACGTCATGTCACCACTCACCAGCACTAAAGACCTGGATGTTAAATGCTGACTAGAATCTCTTCAATCAATCTTTTCAATATATGTAATCCTCAGGTGTCTTAGATGAGGGACATAAATATATTAAAATCTTTTAAGGCACCAAATAAATATTTGCTTGAAAGACATTACTAAGCTTCTCATTTTCAGCTTCTATATTGTACATGATATAGACTAAGTGCTGTATTTCTGTTTGGACCTTTGAAGAATTTACTGTAAGCATATTTCAAGGAAAATTTAGATTATCATAGTTATAGTTTACTTTCATTACCGTACAATAAATATTGTTTACTCTGTAAAACAGGTAAAGGTTAGGTAAATGGGCTTTACGTCTTCAGGAACAGAAAAGGGAATAATCCACGTCCTTTGTTAAAGAACCATTCCAGTATTCACCAGGTCGGAAAATCATGGCTGGAGCCAGAAATCAAATCCGGATTATTTGGAATATGAGGTCAACATGCTACTGTTGCGCCACCTAACTCAGTCTCACAAGTATATAAGTTCTACATAATAAATATTTATTTTAAGTTTACATTTTCATTGATATTAAAGTTAGAAACATAGCTTATCCTACAAAATATGTATGGAATTTCAATATTAAAAATTATTGAGGTTTGAGTGTGAGAAATGAAAAGCAGTAATTTCTGCTATAGGCCTACTATTTTTGGTGAGCACATTTATAACTGGTAGTTATTATAAAATAATATCTAAGCAGAAACAGCACAGGCAATTCTATAACACTGTAAGTTAAACTTTTTTCTATGGTGATCCTGAGACAGTTTTGTAAAAATGTCCATATTTCAGAAGAAAATAATTTTCGAGTCATTGTTTTAATATAAATTCATGGTGTCGTGTGCATACTAATTACTGTAAAAAATTCATTTATATTTACGTAACTACATGCAAAACAGGTTATTTACACTTACCAAACCAGTGACACCCCAGCCAATTGCTGTGACATCTTCTCCTCCAAGTATATATTCATTTATTTGAGGGAGAGAAATTGGCTGTATCAAATGATCGTATACAAATGACTCATTCACCTAAAACAATAAATAATATTTTATTTTAGTACTAAAAGCATGATCTCTGTATTGAAATAATGTTTGCATTTGTAAAATCTGTCAAATGTGATGAATACAGTATACAATTTTTTACCCACTAATGACATTTAAGTATTCAGGACAAAACATTTTATATAACAAATATACTATAGAGCATCCCAACCTTAGATTGCAGTACAGGGCTTTATGGTGCGTGCTGTTTCCAGATCGCAGCCGCGTTACGAAGTCCAGGAGATGTACTTCTTCATAATTTTTAGTACAATTTTTTTATTGATATATTGTAATTCGTATAACATTACACTTAAAAATAACTATCTAATCACATCTTTATGTTACTGTTCACATGCCCCACTGATGCGAATTCATTAGAATAATTTAGGCAATTTGTACATGCCTTTTAATCAATATAGCTACTTCCAAGAAACCTTAGATTTCGTCTGTCTGAAGACAAGAATGTGGTTGGGGTATTGTTGACGATAATGAAATTGATGATTGAAAACCATATGTCGTGTAGAAACTGGAATATCGGACTGTTTTGCCACTGTTAACTTTTGCTATTATTACTTTTAAAATTGGAGAAATTTTATGAATAAAAAGAGTATGAACGTTTCGCAGTGATACTATCTGTCATTTCCACTACTTTTGTGACACATGTTTTACTAAGCCAAAACGAAAGCAGGTAAATTTGTCTTCCAGTATTGTTTAAATTAGTTTTACTGTGATTATATTGGTCTATCATGACAAAAACATAAAGTTGAAGCTGGTTATATACTTAACTGAATTTTTGTCAATGAACTAATTAGCCAAAATTTTATAATTTTTTGTCTTCAAAAAAATATGAGATGCTGTAAAAACCCTGCAAACAAACTGGGTGACAGATTTTTATAACATTTATATTTAATGTATATAGTTAGTTTTAAGTACTTTTAATAATAATTCATACTTAATAATAAACAAGATGATAATAATAATAATTCTCGCACAAGGAGCATGTTAGATGATGGCCTTATATTTACGTAGGAGAATTTTGTTTGCCTTTCATTTTGGGTTTCAACTTGGCAGGTTAGTTAAAAGTATCACGTTGCTGTTGTTTCTTCCAAAGAACGTAAATTGTTAGCATGGAACAGATATTTACTCTGAATTCTTCCTTACCTGCGTTAATAGTACGTACGTGATAAATACTGAAATATATCCAACACAATATTTGTCTCCCTCCCTCGTAGCCTATCTATACTTGTATCTTCGGGTGTTTTACCTTCCATACAAATAAACGTTAACCACAAATACACACTAACAAAATTTTTGCTCCGAAATCAGTTACTGAACGCAACATATCATGTGACCATGAGGCACGGGTGCACTACTAGTTTAAGATATGTGACGAAAAAATCTGCTCACTGATGGATGACGGTGTGTTATATCCTATCCTGACAAAACCTCTCAGTTAGTAAATATAACTGAATTTCAAGCGCTTGCCAGATGTCTTGGCTTGCAGGGCAAGCGTCGACCTAATATGCAACACATTTCATGCTATAACAAGAGAATGGTTGAAGCTATGCAGGGGTGTTGCTTTTAAAAATAAATTCAGCTCATTATGAACAACTTTCATCTAACATCCTCCATCTAACTTCAATAATAAAAAAGTTTTTCACTGATGCAATTTTTTAATGTTCATTCTGTAAACAAACTTACATAAGGTTAGAAAAAAATTTTTTTGCAATTAAGGAATAAAATTTTTAGTCTTTTGATTTTTTAATTGGTGTCCAGATGTATAAACTTACATACCATAAATATTTGAAGATGGTTTTGGTATTAATTCTTAAATTATGATGTGATACATTCAGTGTTGCATGAAAACAGTATAAGTACAAAGTTTTTGTATTCAAGTTTTTAAAACCCAGTAAAATGGTGCAAATGATGAAACAAAAATATCTTCCGATGCGCGTTTTGATGCTGTGCAATATGCAAAAATTTTAAGATCAAAGTTACAAAACAAAATTTTTGGATTTTTGGCAACAGCGCACACCGAAACAAGGACAGTGCTTATGACATTTACCGTGCAAAGAAAAAAGAGAGCAAATGCCCGTATAACACTGTACTGTAATCTAAGCATGAGAGAGTCTATAATGGAACCAGTAACCTCAATTTTTTTTATTTGAAGATCTTTAATTTACAAATACTAAATCCATAGTGTTCAATTCACATAGGGCCCTGCGAGAAAGCTTAGTGCTACATCATCTCTACTCCCCTCGGCAGTATCCAGGACAGCAAACAGTAGAAACTTTCTTTACACTACGTGATTGATAGTTATATAGGTTCAAACTAGTAACAATCGCAACCTGAAATGAAAGCCCCCAAAAACTCTTCATGCATTTTTAATTCCTATACGATGCAAAAATACACAATTGACACTTTTTGTTCAGCAACCACTAAACCTCTGTTTCGAATCACACAAAAAGTTATTTAGAGTAGCAGTCCAATTACACGTCAGTTCACTCTAGTGGTATAATACTTTCTGCATACATATTCATGTTGAATGATCAGCAGCCCACACGCATTCTGACAAGAAAATGGTGAGGTCTGCACGTGCATCCCTAAAAACTACTGTGCAACTGCTTTTTGGCCAATCACGAGCATTCTTATCCACATCAATACCTGTCTCACATAGACATGCACTAGCACACCATAAATTCCAAGAATCTCTTGCTTTAGAACATGCCCACCTTTCTTATTAACACATATTATTCTAACAAAACAAAGCTATGTCTCGCTGCCTGGCCATAGAGCTACAGCAATGTATTTTGCACCCTAACTGAATTTGAAAACAATTAAAATATTGCTTATTGCATTTTTGTATATGCTGAATGACAGTAATATTGATTGAAATAAAAATTAATCTTTTATCCTCTTGATACGTTTACCTTTGAAAATATGCAAAAAAAATTTACACATAATGATTACATAATACAATTCAAATTTTAAGTACCTGCAATAGCTAAAAGTTATTAAAACCAAATTTAGTTCTCATATTGTGATGCTCCAATAGTTACACAGTACATGCACACATCAATTTTTCCACATCATCTTTTCTCTTCTGTCACTGAATAGTCATAAGAAAATTTTTCCAGAGGCTTGTGAAATCTACTACCCAAGTTCAAAGGGAAAAGTATATTAACAATTCTTCTTTAATAAAGTAATATCAGTCAGTTATTACTGTAATATACCACATGTACACTAACAATCTCCACTGCACGGCTGCAGACATCTTAGTTCATACTATGTAGCTACATGCCTATCCCACATTCTGAATGAGAGGTGAATCCACTTGACATAAAAATATTTACTTTCTGGGCATTACAAATTAAATATAAAATAAAATAATTATTTTAATTCAGTTATTTATGTTAAGTAAGTTTACAGCAAAATGTTTCATTCTCACCACATCTTTCATGATTGTTGCAACCCGAGATAGCATCATTAAGTTCTAAAAACAGTTCGCAAAGCAATTTCCTGCAGCTAAAAATTAAGAAGATGGGGATAACCTCGCCCCCTACACCCTATTAGCATCTTGCACCAATGGAAAATAAATTTAATAGATTTGAAGGTTGAGTCCAAAAAAGATTAAAAAGATTGTTCGACCATGGGTGTTACCAATACTGGCTACATTATCCTACTTTACTTCCTCATGCACCAAATCTTGCAGTAACGATGGCCAGGCAAACTGCTGGAACCAAGGTGTACGTAAGAATTTTTCCACAGCCTGCCACCGAGCCTCGTCTAATCAGGACTTAGCGTGGTGACTCTGCATTGGCCATTCAAAAACACGTAAATAAAAAAATGAGCTTCTGTGCCTGTGAGAATGGAAGTTATGTCTGTTAATTTAGCCCAGTGCTCCTAAAACTTTCTAGAACATTCTGTAACATTCTAAAAGCTTTTAGAACCACTTACTACCTCTAAGAAAAATTATGTTAACAAACCACCATAAGCCAACATATTACCAAAAACTAATAATCCAGACTAAAATAACTATATCAAACAGTTTGGAAAACAAATATAAACATCATTACCATCTAAAATAAATAAAATAACCAATTAATCACAACATTACATCAGTTAATAAGGTAAGTTTTATCAATAGTTAATGTTATATGCTTCATGCACGCTCAACAGGTTTTGTGATTTTACTGAATTTACCTAAAAATTAAATATTTAATAAATTTTTTAAAATAATTTTTTTTGTTGATGTTACCTTTATGAGACCAACATCATTTGAGATGCTGCCATTGTAGCTTAAATCCTCGTGTGGTATCATTTTAATGGCTTTGTACCATTTCCCTTTCTCATGTAGATTCGTTACTCCAGCAACAATGAACACAACTCCTGACACGCTTCTGTATGCATGTGCAAAAAAGAATTAGACAATTCACAAAAATAAAAACATATTTTTCAAACTTCAAAACCCAGCAGCAGACTTTACTGTGTAGTAGGGAAATTGAGTGGCAATAAATTTTCAATGCAAAGTGTTATAAACAAGGTAGTACAAATAATGGTTTAGCTTTTTAAATTTTATTAAACCCAGATCAATGATACCATATATTAATGTTTTTAAAAAAAATTTACATCACTAAAAATACGGTTAATTTAAAAATCTATGGACATTCGCATCAATCTGTCCGACAAGTGTTCCTTAGTTATATTGTTTAAAACCAATATTCATATAGAATGGGCCTTGCATGTGGGTCATTGAAGAATGACATCATTCAGTGTTACAAATTATTTCAAAGGTGTTTAATAGAATTAAAGTCGTGACTGTGGGCTGGCTGGTCAATTTACAGAATATTTTGTCCACAAATCATTAACAAACTGACTGTACATTACTGCAAATAGCGTTGTCATGCTAGAGCACACAGCACACAGCTACCATCAACTGTAGGCAATATGCCTCCGGTAACATATCTTGTACGTAGTTTGAGATAACAAAGTTCAATCTATTAAAAACAACTGCACTCTGTAATCCTGTCTGTGACAAATTTCACCGTGGGCACTGTATGGTTGGCATGTAGCATTTAGTTTGCGTCTAGCATTCAATTTGCATTCATCACACCCAAACCTCTCATTGGAAGGACACAATGTGTAAAACATGATTCATCACTCTATGTCACACACAGGTAAACTTATGCAACTATTGAGCAGGTGCTTATGCATGAAACTCCTGCCCTTGTAATTCCCGATTTACAGTTGTGGCACTAACTGAAGAATTAATTATACTGCTGAGTTCACAGGTGGTAACATTGTGTGGTAGTATGCAATGTTCCCATACTACCTTTTTCAACATTTGATGGTGCCTGGCTCTCAACACAAAGTATTTTGGTATGGTTGTGATAATTAGTTTGAAGGACTTGCAATGGTTAAGAATGAATTTAAGTGTAACCTTGGACGTACACAATTGCAGTACTTGTCCTAGCAACTCAGGTGAGACAAAGGCCGCGTTTTGTTACTGCTGAAATCACTGAGAATACTGAGTTTACTGCTAGCAGTATCGGGACTGTTTCAGTGTTAGTGGAAATCGTGTTTGTCTCAGTGAGAATAATTTCGGAATGATCAGCAATACAGTAATACAAGAGGTAGTAAATATAAACAATAAATTGAATCAACTGATGTAAGAGAACCAATTTGGCCTGCAACACAATTTATTAAATCGTGTTATACCCAAAAATGTGGGTAGTTTACGAGTGCAAGGTCAGTCTAACCTCTTCTATTAATAAGTATATAAACTTATATACACATACATATCGTTACATTGACCTTGTATTACTTTAGTTAGATTGTTGTGCATGTCCCACAGTCACAAAACTCTTGTAATTATATCACCCAACGTTTGTAACATCCATAAGTTCTTCACTTAATTTTAAAACTCCGCCATCACTTACTTCACTGACACTACACAACGTCTGCAGCTCCAGTAATATCAGTACTCCTCTAGTCTCACACAGGGTGCTTACACGAAAGCCCGCGAAAACAACTAGTAGTGATTTCAGCAGTTTCGGAACTACTGCTGACGTTGCTGAGATTACTGAATCAGTGAAATCAGCAGTAACAGACACTGTCAAAATAATGGAAAACAAGCTAAAATGTTGTGGTAGTTAAAAGAAAACACTATATACATAATAAAAATTCCTCAAGGAACATCATCAGAAAAAAAAACCAAAAAAAGTAAAAAAAAAAAAATAAACTGAAAAAAATTAAAATAGGGACAATACAATGGACAACACAGATAATTACTGGGACAAGGCTTAGATAACACACAAGACTAGATGACTAGTAGTAGAGGACTACACAAGAATGAGACAACGAAGACGACATAGAAAAACACACTGAAGGTTTCTTTAGATGAGCTCATATAATGTCAATAATGAAAAAGTTCCCGAGTTTCTAGATTTTGAACGGCATGCATTATGTTCCACAAGCAAGTAAAAGTAACAAATAACATCTGATAATGTGAGAGACAAAATTGCATGTTAGGGCAGGCAATCTGTTTGCCAAGAAAATAACACAGTATTGTAGAGGGATATCCAGTTGGTCTGTCACAAGTAGCATATCTAATGAATGCCAACCTCCCAAATTTGGATTAAAAGTACTGCACCGTGAGTGTGGTTTAGTGTGTGCTCGGGGACGGTGGCGCCCGGTGGTGATCATGTGATTTGGTAGACATTTTCGACTCATCGACCTTTAATTAGGAGGCTTAATATTCTCGTGTTCTTTGGCTCCCCTCCTCTACCCAGCCCCTTCCTTGTTCCCGCTAGCGCATGCACCTTGGGTGTCTGCGGCCGCGGCACCCAGGACTCGTAGTGTATAAGCTTTCTATTCCTACTTGGCACCGGTGGCGATGGGACACATTTAAGGTATGTGTGCTCCTCTCCCTTTTGATTAATGGAGCTTAACCCCTTGAAGACAGCTGGGGGCGGCACTGTCATGTTCTATCATTTTTAAATGTAAATGCTTTCACTATTTTCAAAATTCAATTTGATTCCGCCTTCTGAATTCTATCCGGCGATGAGTAGAGCTTCCACGTTTATTGTTGTTCTCGGCAGTTGAATGTCCCGACCTATACGTTGATATTTTTAGGTTTGTCAACACGTTTGCTTTGTTGAAATATTTTATTTAGTCTCCCCTAGGAGCGCACGCACCGGCTACATGTTTGGAATATTTTCTCTAAATTGCTTTGTAAATAATTTCCCAGTCAAATTTTTGTGGTCACGTTGCAGCATGTTGAATGTGGCACTAGTATTTGCAATTGCAAAGTGTTTGAGGTCCCACGATACACACTGACAAGAATCAGCATGTATTTTTATGGTCTTTTAAATTTTCATGAATGTTAATTATTCAGGCCAGACACCCTTTTTGTAAGAATTTACGCACTGCACGTGGAGGTAGTGCGCTCCCCGTGTTTAAAGTTAGAGCTGGGTGCAAACAGTTGTTTTGATATCTCAGACTTTGTAATTAAAGTAGGCTCTAGGTGTGGACAGATCAGCAGATCGTAATCCCCGTTTGAGGGCGCAATGAATATGTCATGAACTGTTTATTTAACCATCTCATTTAGGCGTGGTAGAGGCACATTTTGTATTGGTAAATTGTTAATTGTATTGGGTGTGCCACCCAGGTTTTATGAACTTTGCATATGTTAGTTGGTCGCTTTTTGAGGCAGCATAAAGTTATTGTATTAATTTATTAATCATTGTATTAAATGCCCGTGTAGAGTGCTTAATTAATCCACACATATATGTGTATATATGTGCGTATATAAATTTATCATTACTAGTACACATTGTCTACTAATGAAAGAATTTAATCCTATTGTGGTGTTAAATGATCGCTTTGTGCGACAGCCATATTTTGGTGTGGGTGATATGAAATGCATTTAACCTTGAGCATTGGTACTTGTCTTTACCATTGCAGGAAACACTAGCTAATTGTGTGTTTTCATGTTTAAACACGTTGAAGTTAATCTTATTGATATTGATATACTGTTAACTACACACTAAGTCATATTGAGCCTCTATGTATGTCACGCAGTCAGGTTAGGCTGCCAGAATTTGAAATGTCTTAAACATAAACAAAGTACCAGCCTGGTTTGTAAATTTCTTTCCTTAACATCAGACGTTATGAATAATTGTAAACCTTTTCAAAGTGACGCGCATGCTTATGTATTCTTAATTTGGGTATTCTAAAAATTGTTGTTGCTGTTAATAAATTGTTTATTTTCATGGCTTTTGTCACTCATTCATAATAATATTGCAGTGCAGCAAATAAGATTATTAGTAGTGTAATCATTGCTTTGCCTATTTAAAACAAAATGTCAATCAAGCATGAGAACTTTATAGAACTGGTCGACTATCAATGCATTTACCTATGCCTGAACATGAGATCTAATGGGACCTTGAAAAACTCGTCACATTTCACAACCGGAAACTTGTATCAATAGTCTCGAACGATCATTCTTCTCTCTTCCAACCCACAATTGGCTGTCCAGCAGCTTGTCATGTGTTGTAACAGTGGTGCTGAAGGGTAAAGTTATGAAAAATCAGGTACTGTGTGTATAAGTTGTGGACATGAATGATTAGCAATGGTATTAAGTATTCACCTTTGAATATAGGCCTACTGTAAGTTTTGGAAGCTATTTGTGACAAATGAAAAATTGTGCAGTGTTGTTAAGCAAAAATGGTCAGCGTCAGAAAACCATTACCAAATTTGAGATTGGTTATTAGTAACAATCACTTTCTGTGTACAAATTTTAAAAAACGTATAAGAAGATTCTCATAGTAATTCTAAAAAATTAATCTATTCCGTTTTCATTACAAGAGTTCTCGCAAGTAAGGTGGCAGTGTGTCGAAAGCCTAGTACACACAGTTATCTTTCTTGTGCAAGAAAGTGATCATCAAAAAGGGAATGCTGCACCTTGTATACAAGCCCCATAACGGACCATTCATACAATAGTACTTGCATGCTTGCTTGAATGTGTCTGGTTCAGTGACAGCTTACAACAGACGTGTTTGACAACGCACTGCTTCGACTAAAGTGTATCAGAAGTATTTGTTAATGTTGACAATTTTCCTTTAGATCTATTATTTGCCTTCCCAATCTTTTATCATTTTCGAAACAGAAAGGTTGGTTTTTATGTCTGTGCTGCATTGAGGGACGAGCGCCTTCATAATACGCAGCTAGCGTCACCGTTGACATGTTTTTCGTTTTGAGCCTGCACTGCAGGACTAGGAAGTGTAAACAAGATGATATAGATGGTTTTGGCGGAGACTGTGGTTCTAAACTACCCATATTTCCCTTGGTGTTGAAGTGCTCAGACTGCTGTCACCAGTCTGTGTCAAGGCAGGACGCTTGCTCTAGGGGGTAGAAATGTTACTATCCCAGCCGAAAAACTGGAAACAATGCACTCTCACTAGCCAGTAAACCAGTTATGTAGACCATACTTGTACGTGTTTGTACCATGTGTTGCGAATTATCTTTCTATCTGAGATTTTTTTAATTACTAAAACATGAATCCTGTAAACCGATTTCATTTGTACTATTAGAGAATCTGCTTTCAGTCGGTGGAAAGATAATGATCAGTGTAAATTAGCTGCGCTGAAGGATAGATATCCGCCTGGCTTATAAATATTAGTTTAGTGAACTGCTCATTTCAATTACATAGTTGTAAGTAGTTAATGTTGCCCAATGTTTTCATCGCCGTGTGAAATATCGCTAAACTGCGACACAAATATTTGTGTGTAAAACAGGTGTTTAGATTTTGTTTTATAGCTTTATTGCGTTTAGGCGTAAGATGTATTTTAGGCAACTGTAAAAAACAAAAATAATTACTTTCAGTCCAACGTTAAGGCGTACTACCTATGGTGGCTATGTAGGGCGAGAAATTATGGACAAGTATCAAAATAGTCTCAAATAATTTAGTTTCGGCTTTATAAATATAATTTATAATGTTTTGTAAAAAAATCTAAGTATGTAATGAATATTTGGTGTGGGACAATCACTAACTGGTGATAAATGAGCTATTATAGTTTTAAAAAAATAGTAATAACTTAATGGACGGGGGCTACGGCGTCTGAATGGTCGGACCACTCGACACTCACCAAGGCAATCCGGGCTGATGACTCGCGGGGTCAGTACCAGACCTTATACATGTACAAAATGTGGTCAATGTTGTTGGCATGCAGGTTTTCTCGTCAGCCTTTGGACACCCTCTCTATTCTATATTTAGTTACTTAATGGAAGCAATTTTTTTATATGATTGTGGACTTTAATGCAAGTTATGATTATTTTGGTATTAAATAATGCTAATTTTGAGTGGCCATGCCTCCAGGTTTGATAAAGGTATCTTTGGTAAATTATCAAATTTTATCATAAAAAGTACTAAAACCAATTCCAGCAGTATATTTCATGATCATATATAAAAACTGCTCAAATATCACCATTTTGCACCCACGAAATCCAAATTATTCTGAGGGAGGGCCCCCGGTATTTTTATCAAAAACTCTGCAGCTTTACAGACTTTCGTACGCACGAGCCGCCACTGGTCTGGAAGTCAAAAAAATTTGGAAATATGAAGGCCGTGTTTTGAGGTTGTGATTATACACAGTTTCACTTTGTTTTCTAATCTCAAAATACACAATATAAGGATAAATTAATGTACATAAATGTGCCAAATACAAACATAAACAAATAACTTGCACATTAAGATGCATGACAATTAAAACAGCTTCTTAACAATTCTAGCTAACATGCAAGATCTTGCATGCTAGTGACTTGAACACCTTTTGGCCAGTCACACGATGCAAGTCACATTAAACAGTGTACTAGGCTTACGGCGCCCGCCTACTGGCCGTGTGTTTGTGGGAGTGAGGTACGACACGAAGGACGATGTTGACCGGCTCCTGTGGTGCGGTATCGCCTCTACCGCAAGACACTGAAACTACGTGCTGTGCTATCGTAGAACACTCGCCTGACTGATACTTTCATTGGTGACCCAATCTTTTTATTGGTGGAAAGTTTTGAGCAAAGTTTATTGCATGCTCCTAGACAAGTTTCACACGAATCCCACAAGTAGTTTTTCAGATATAACAGGTTGAAAAAGCTGTTTTTAGCCATTTTGAGGAGCTCCGAAATGATTTTTCTAACTAACGTGATGCTTTGAAATGACTCTTCAGTCATAGTTTGGAGTGTATTTTCTTTTTGTGCATAGACACATTGAGCATATGAGGAATAGTTTCGTTAAAAACATCGTTTTACGAAAATGCTGCAACACATTTTAAGTGTGTGGTAGGCGAGGCCTTTAAGAAACATATTTACCACACACAGTAACTCATTTGGAAATATGATAATCATGTTCACTAGTAGAATAACCACTACAAGTGAAAGCAGTAACACAGAGTTGTAACAATCCAAGTAAAAATTTACAAAACGTAACAGCAGTTTTAAAAATCAAGTATTAATTTATTTAAATGCTAATAATTCCAAAACTTATTTTCAGTATTGAATTTCCATCTACACTGGACACTTCGTAAGACTGTTTTTTCACAGTAAAATTAAAAAATTTAATTTTATGTACATTAACAACACTTTGAATTTACTCTTTTGTCTAATGTTCGCTCATATGTCAACATTTTTCTGACCAACAATTCAAGAGCAATGTGAAAGTTACAATGTTTTTGAATTCCAACTTGAAATTCATTAAGTGTTTAAACTTTGGTTTATAATATACTGTCAACACACAATATGATTTAGAAAATACAATATTGCAAATTTAAAATTAATTTAGATACATAGTGAGTGCAAGCACTCACATACATGTTTGTGTATTCTCACCCTAGTGAACAATGTCCTGCTGTCAGAACGAAGTTCTTACTGATTATGGAACCACCGCACATAACCGAGTTAGTGTGATTGCCATCCCTCAGCGATACCTGTGTAACAGCAAAAAAAACAAAAGAAAGTTAAGCACTAATTTACAATTTAAATAATTTTTATTTAAACACTTAACATAGTTACAAAACATGACACGTACATTGGTACTGCACATCTTTAATACTAAGTGCAAAACATATTTTAGTGACCTTTCAATTTGTGTTTGATGCACAAGACTTTGTTCAATGCATTACAATTCAGTGTTTTCTTTCCCAAGAGAAATAGTAGTCTTTTCATTGGAGTAAGGGCTTCTTGTATCTTCTATATATGTGTGTGTGTTCGCATGCACATTTGTGCTTGTGTCTCTATGTATGTATATATGTGTGTGTGAATGTGTGTGCAATTTTTTTGTCTGCATTAATATGTGCGCTGGTGCCCCCTTTACAGCTCACAAAATATTTCATGTTTAAATTTTTTGTAATCTCTAATTTAGGTTTTTGTAATTTAGAATTTTGGCCGTCATTAGTATAAACACTAGCAATTTACAAATCCTGAGGGACTTCACCAGCAATACACCTGGATATCTGCAACTATATATGTTTTGTTATAAGAATTGAACTGTTCTTGGTCCATGTTACATAATTACTCACGAAGCAAATCATACAACCCAGCAACATTACGTGACTGTAACATATCCATATAGAAGAAATACTTTTTTACTGACTAAATTAAACCATATGTACTGTATTTTTTTACCCACTTATTTATAACATTTAAAACGTCACAATACTGTATCTGTTTCCAACGTAGGCCTATATTTCATATTTTCATAATTATTATTAACTTAGAGATTTGGGTGAAAGGACTTCATCACCCTGTTCTGTCACTTTTTTCTAGTTTGTATATTTATTTAGTTGATTATTTTTACACTGTGTTGTTGTGTTTATGTGGTGTTTTCTGTGTTGTTTGTTTGCTACAACTGTGTTCACTATGTGTGTGTATAGTGTTCCTATATGAGACCTTGTAGCCAGTTTGGTGCAGTTAAATTACCTATGTTAATCTATATGTATAAAAGAGTTCCCTGACTGATGTATCAAACTGCGGCTCAAACCGCTGGACCTGGAAACGTGAAAATTTTTCTGTGATTTCCTTTTGGTCTTAGCCATTCACTAAGAAAGGATTTTTAAAATTCAACCCCAAAGAGGTGAAATATGTTTTCTAAGATTCATCTACATAGCTCAAACCTGATGGCTTATCATTGGTACTTTTACTTCAGTGGGTCAATTATAAAAATGCATGTTAGTCATATTAAGGATTTTTCGAAATTCAACCTTTAAGGGGTGTTTTCGAATAACTATCAATATCTACTGAACACGCCAGGATAGAGAGTTGCTTATTTGCTTCAAAATGATGCTTGTGTGAATGCCAAAAAATAGTTTTAAGATTTTTCAAATGTCAACTCTCAAGGAATAAAAAGGGAGAAAACGTATTTTTTATTAATTGTCTGTACAGCTCAAACCCAGTGGGCCATTGTCGTGATTTTTAATTCAATTAGATACATATACAAATGTATAAGATAGGACTAGAAGACGTTTTGAAATTCTTTTTTAATTAAGGGATGTAAAGACTTGAAGCGTTGTTTGCTTCAGAATTGTTTTTACGTAAGGACTCAAAATACTGCTTCAGAATATTTTCTAAATTCAACTTCAAAGAGGTAAAAAAGAGTCAAATGTGTTTTCGATTCTTTATTGATGTATTTTGATCCAACTGAACTTTTAGATATTGATGACATTTTTGCTTAAGATTAATGCTTGCTTAAATACCTGCAATATAGTTTATTTATTTGTCTGAATTTGATACTTAATGGAATGAAAAGTGATGAAACAGGATGAACGGTGTTTTCAGTTAATTGTCTCTCGAACCCAATGGGCTATCATTACGGTTTCCATTTAAATGTGACGCCCATACAATAGTTTTAAGGCTCGGTTTCAGTCGCTATATTGAATTTTATTATTTTTCGCTTTTTTGGAATTCTGAGAAGAAAAATGTTAAATTAGCGAATATACCACAAATTCTATTTACCTTGAGCTACAGTACAATCATGGCAATAGAGCTAATAATGTATAATTAGGTCACAATTTGTTGAGCAAATTATAAATATAAAGAAACTTGTTACACATATTGTGACGTAATTATTTATTAACAGCTAAATTGCAAGGTCTGTACTGTAGCGAAATGTAAATAGAATTTGAGGTATAATTGCATATTAAACATATTTCTTCTTAGAATTCTAGAAAAGCAAAAAATTATAAAATTCAATATGGCGACTGAAACCGAGCCTTAACTGTCTATAAATGTTCCACCCACCCATTTTAAGGTTAAACGAGGTAGAGGGGCAGAACACAATAACAAAAAAATTTAGTGAAAAAATAAGCTTTAGTGAGTTGTGTGTGCATCTGCAAAGGTTTCTGCTCAAAATAATAATAATAATAATAAATAAAAAAATTGGGAAGGATTGTGGTCAAAACTGGAAAATGGGGTAGAAGGGCAGGATAGGGTACCTAAAAAATTAACTTTAATGTAATGAAAGAAAAAATTGGTGAGTTGTGCGTGTGCCTGCGAAGGTTTCTACCAAAACAAATTACTTATAGGTACTTTGGGTTAGTGAGGAGGCAAAATGAAGTATAAGGTTAGAACGGGATACCCAGAAAATTCAGTGGTACAATTTTCCTTTTTGAAATGTTTCTAGTACGGACATTAATGACCCTTAAGGCGGCCGCCTATCCCACGCTTCAAATGCGTTGCAGTGTGTTCGGAAACAGGTTTTTTCTACGTAAGTATTCCACGTGTGCCCATTGTGCCAACGTACGAAAAGAAAACAAACTTAAGACAAGGTCGGAACCTCATTGTTAGGACACCACACTCATTAAAAACACTGTTTCTAAGCCCTCCAACATGGCTAAAACAGCCTTTTCAGACTGCCGTACTTCAAAATGTACTAACCGGATGTATGTAAAACTCAGGTTGCGACCTGCACTGAACTTAGCTGCAGACTTTCTACCAATAAAATATAATATGGTCACCGCTTAGTGTCCCATAGTAAAAACCGTTCGGCAGGAAGCTTGCACACCAGTTCAGCGCTTGGCTTGTTGAGGCGACGCGGCATATGATGCGCGCTTCAAGGTCGATCTTACTGCTCCGTTGCTTTTGAGCCTCTCACGCGCGGGTAGGCGGCGCCCTTAACAAGCATCATATTGCACCATTAGCACTTTTAAAAACTTTTCTGTTTCATAAATACAATCGCTTTTAATTGAAAACCCCGCAAACAAAGTAGTGGATACCAGCTAGTAAATTACTAAAACTGATTGCTAGACACAATCATCAGTTTTGAGTTTTTACAATATATACTTCTCCAATATTTTAAACTGCTTAAATTATAGTAATTGCTCTAAAAACTTGAATTATTGCCTTAGTATATTTACTGATCAATATAAAATGATGGCATTAAGCAGTCTGCATAATACTGGTAATAAATTTGGATAAAAATGATTTACCATCTACTAGTACGTACCGCACTTAATATATGGTGGTAATATCTTGTTTCGCCAGAAGATATATCTTCTACATCACTAGAACTTTTGTGCATAAATATAATGCAAGATATTTTCTTATGTTGATACAACTTCTGACCTTATAGTTAACACATTTTTTCAGCAGCGATTTTATATTCTCTAAAGTTGTAAGAGTTATTGTGAAGAGTTAGTCCATTGTATTTTTTCAAATTATTTCCTGGTAGTTACCATTCAGAATCTTTTTAAATATAACATTTTTTGCCCTTGAATATTAGAACTTGATGTAGTGTATGTACATTCAATTAATAGGTTTACGTGCAATTTTCTTTGAGCGTGTTACTTCAGTCATTTGTACCTGTGCTGTAACTAAGATACAAATTTGATAAACGTAACTGGTAACACTGTTTTTGTAAGCAGTTTAGCAAGGCGATTGTCGTTGTTTTGCATTATGGAAGTCAACATTCTGTAATGAATTTACCTGACTTGCTTTAAGTACTCAGGCCCTATTGGATTTTAATATTTAAGTTTATTCTTTTGGATTTCAAAAATGACTAGAAACTTCTGTATGTATTTGGCCAGGGATTATATTAGGATGAATAATGTTTCTTGAACACAGTTATTTGACCTAAATATTAAAGTTATGGAGAAAAAAACTAGCTTCTTATATGTGAGCTTGTACAAAGAAATTATTTCTAACAGCTTTGGAAAAAATGGAAATAACTCTTATCCAAATCAAACTTTCATTTATACCATATAATCCATTCCTAGCATATTTAATAATAACTTCTATATTTACTAATTATGAGTTCTGTGCTTCACAATTTCTTACATTTTACGTAGGTATTGTACATGAACAAGCTAACTCTAATCTTGATTCTGAAATATTTATGGCTATTATTTTGCAATACATATATTTTCCTGATTGTATAGTGATGCTATTATTTTATGTGCATTTAATAATTGCTTGCATTTTGCTACACTTAGACAAAATTCTTTTATGTATTTTATAGTTACACATAGCTTCGGTCTACGGACCCATCACTGTACTCATCAACACAGCATTAGCATTAATTGTTGCACACAAAGAATAGACAATCAGTGCTGCTGTCAACGTTAGCAGGATATAGATTTACTATTAGAATATTATAACAAAAAAAGTACCATACAGCACAGTTATATGAATAATGTTCATAGTTGTAAATTTCATACCAAAAATGGGAACTCTCCTTGTTTGGCATCCTCCCCATGTAAAATACGGGTCAAGTCATCTCCAATATATTCAGGCTTATCTGAAATCACACAACATTAGTGGAAATTAACAGTTGTACTCCTCAATTGTGCTTGAAGTACCCATATGCAGAATCGTTTTATGTTGATATTTTTATTAGGAATATATCCCAGAGCCCAACAAAATCAATCGTGTTACGTCACAAATATAAAAATTATTCATGTGTATTCAGTCACTGCTTCTGCAAAGAGCTATTCCTGTAAAGTAAACCCAGTTTCAGTGAGTAAGAAGGTAGGAAATGATAAATGTAGTCAACCATCACATTTGCTGAAATTTATGGGGAGACCACAGTTTCTTGATTGCCATGTGAATCAAAAATAAGTTACGTCATATGTTGGGGATACTAGCCATCATACTAAATTAGGGTCACTGTATGCAGAAATTATAAATTTAACTCCCTTACATAGTGATACTGTGATGTAAGTGCAGGGATAGTTTACGTTGTCTGTGCCTGCGAGTTTCCTTGTATGCGCAGTGTCACATAAAGAAGTCACGTTAGACATGGATTGACAACACCATACGACAGCCACAGCCTTCTCTCAGCAGGGCTACCTTTGTACCTATATTGTATTAACATTGTGTTTAAAAAGTAATTTGTTTTGTTTATTTGAAACTTTTAAGTTGTTAGTTGTCTAAATAATAATTTATTTGTGTATTTATTTTATAAAAGTTTGTTTTCTGAGCCGTGAATTTAAGCTCGTGTCAAAACATCAATGGAATTGTACTATGTTCTGTACTTTCGGTGTACTTGTGTTACTGTGTGGAGATATGTCTGTTTGGTCAGACAAGAGTGTAGAGTAGTTCCATATAATACATGAAAACATATGACACTCAGAGTTAATCACATAATATTTAAATAATTAACTTTGCAGTTAATAATTTACAATAATAATACCAGTGAAAATAATGCTGACTTGAGAAGATTAAAAAAGTTAAACTCTGAGCATTTAAAACCGAGAAGCAACTTTTTAACTGTTCGCTACCACATCTTCACAATATAAATTAATAAAATTGCAGTGATTCGTTTAGATATGAATTAAGTAAAAATGTCAAACTTTAGAATAGTCTCCAGCTCATTTCTTTAAAAAAAATATTTCAAATTACAACAAGCTCTGGAACTAACTTAATGTTACTAACTTTAAATAATTTGTACCAAATAAATATGTTTTTTTTTTTAGTTTCTCTCGGCTAGGCTTAAAAAAAACTCAATTTGAAATCAGCCCCTTTAAACCTCTGGATCACTAGGTAGATTGACATCAAAACCTTGACAGAAACAGTTCAAAATAAAATTCCAAAACAATTATGCATCAAAACGATTCATCAATTGTAAAATTGCTAGAAAACCATAAATCAATGTAGCGTCACTGCACCTGTACAGAATCATACTTTATGCGAATGGCATTGCATCAGCATCTTGTATGAAAATCTTGAGACTAGGTCCCTCCAAAATTAAAATATATAGACAAATCAGGACAAATGCGGGCTTCTAAAATATGCATGATGCCTGGGAAGACATTTAATTTGTGGGTACAGTAGAACTATGATTTTACTAAACATTGATTTATTGTTAAGTTTCTTGGGAACTGTGACCCAGAGTTTCCAATTTTACGAAATGGGATTTTAAAAAATGTTGATTTAACAACAATGTTTTAGGAAACCGAGATATCTTTTGAATTGGGGTTCTATTATTTATAGCTAGGCAATTGTCCGTCATTACTGATTCCCATGGTAGGAATATATTTTAGCCACTAAAAAAAGGAGGGGGGAGGGCCAAAAGCTGTAATTTCTGACCCACGCTATCGCTGCTATTTTGAAAGCCTTCATGCCTCTAGCAAAGTCTGCCATCTGTGTTTGGAATTGAACAACTCCCAATACAAATAAAAATTCAAAATCACAAAAAGTAAACAAAATATCACTGCAGAATTTTTGAAAATACATGGAAACATAAAACAAATTAGTAAAAGAAAAATAAATAAAATAAATGGATGTGAGTCCCAACTTGGTTACAAAATTTAACTTTAGGCTATCTATAAGGGTGTTAATTAACTAACATAATTGAATTAAATTTAATCTAAAAGTGTAACTAAGGAAAGTTCATCAATTCAAACAACATAAACATAAATCTAAAAGATAGAAGAATGCATTAAAAATAATTAATAAAAAGAATTTTCAACAGCAAAATGCTACAGAAACAATGCATTTTTTGCCTCCAAGGGGATTCTGTTAATGGACTAACCTACCTGTGCTGAGGGAAGATTTGGTTTGTTAACAAGTTAAATTTTTTTTTAAATATTATTTTGTAAATTTATACACCAGCAGGAAGGAGACAGACTACTTGCATAGTTATACTGATATGCTGATATAATAGAATTTGTTTGTTTAAATTGGTTCTTACAATTGCTGTAATGTAGGGAGTTTTAACGTTGCTGATGAAATGAAAAACTAGGGTCTGAAACCAAAACCAAAGTTATAATAAAACTGATTTTTACAGCATAGAAAGTAGCAGTGCTGTACGTATTCACAATTGCATCAGTGAATAATAGAATTAATTGATCATTTGAAATAACATTTTCCTTGTAGATAAGGAGAGGGACAATATGATTTGAGGCAAAATATTTATGTGTGTCGGGAGATCGGTAAATGGCTCCTGAGCAAATAGATAATGCCACAAGAAAGTTTGTGCGTGATTGGTAGTAAAGATACCATTTTGTGACAGGAAGTGTCACAAAAAATGGAACAGAGATTAGCAAGTGACCACTGTCATGCTGATAAGCACGCATGTTCATTTTAGAGGAATGGAAAGGTGATAGTGATTGTAGACAGATGTTTGATGAGATATCTCAGCTTAGATGGGACAGCATTCATTGGCTGTGCCACAAATAAATGTGTCTGTGAATGATGCTTGCAACCACTGGAATACTTTGTTTTGCAACGTGTTAGTGTAGGTTGAGTAATAGCTATCATTTGATTAAGATTGATAATGGAGATATCCCCTCATAATCTAGTACTAAAATGCTCTGTTTACTAGATGATAACATATTTTAAAAAACTTCAGTGCTATAGTTCAGTCTATTGTACTATTTTTTACAAAATGTAATTTCAAATAATTGACAGTGAGATACATTGATGTGGGCCTCCACTGCCCCATCCCTTCCTGTAGACTGTTGTCAGCATCGTGGTTTCCCACATCTCCTACGACCACATTATTTCTTTAGCCTTGCAGGACTGGTTTGGAGTAACCTGTAGCAGATGGTATTTTGATATTTCATACACTCAAGCTTCCCAATACCACTATGCTAAAATTTGTAATATGCCGACCCCCACATTCATGTTCATGAGGATGGCGAACTTCCCACAATATTAATAGTTTTCTAAAAAAGGTTAGCTGTGGACAGGGTTGCTAAGTAACTTCTTCAGTTTTTTTTTTATATGTAGCAGCACGGACATCAATTTCCAATCTGCATATTTGCACTTTAACTCGGTAAATTTAGCGTACTTATTTTTATACGAGTGTTTTCATATTCTGTTAACTCTTGGTATGAAACATTGAGAACTCTCATTGATTATTTCGTATATTCATTTCCTTGTCTTGCGGACCAAGATTTGGGGATTTTATTTTGTGAAAAATTGTTTTGTGCATACTGCAGCTACAATTGTATTTTCATGTTGCTACCAATTTTACCATAATTCAATACGAACTTCACCATTGTTCCCATTTAATTTATATATTCAAATATGTGTATTTTCCATGTTATAAAGTGTGTAATTTTATCATTGCTATTGTATTGTTACTACCTGGGCAGGGGGTGTTAGTTAATTTAGTAATTAATTAGATGTTTAAGGTGCACGTCTACCTGCTTCTCAAACTGCATTGCAGTGTGTTTGAAATACACATTTTATAAACAAACTATTCCACATGTCCTCACGCGGGTTTCGCACTAAAAGAAATAACATTTCAGACCAGGCCGGAATACAACATTCAACACATCACATGTGTCGCGAACAGCCTTTTTAAGCACTTCAACATGGCCGAAAACTGCATTTTCAGACTGTCGTGCCTCACAATATTGTGGACGAATGTCTGCGAAACCAGTATAGGGCCCTGCGTTGGACCTTCCTTAAAACTTTCCACTATTAAAATTATAGGGTCGTAGTTTAAAGTCCCATAGGTACACCCAGCGTGACGAAAACACTACGCGCCGGTTGAAAGCCTTGCACGTAGCAGCGATGAGGCACTTGATGTGCGTGCCAAGTGTCGTCTAAGGATGTCTGTTACACAGCAGAATACAACTCAGCTTACTGTTTCGGAAATATATTCTTCGTACGTAGCTACACGTTCAGTAATGTCACACAAACACACACACACTGTGCAGCTGTTATGAGGAACACTTTACATAATATGGTTTCGCTTAATTATTTACACTTGAATTATTCGTAAGTATGTACACAGACGGGTACAATAGAATAGAAAAGTTCCAGAAAAATTATAGTGACCTGGTCAGTACAGTTGTGAGCAAGAGGACATCACTGCCCAGTGATGCACCCAACCTGTAGACAAATCTTGTGTCCACTGAGAGTAAACGCTGCAGGCTGCACCCAGCCTGAAATTCATGCTGTCACCAGAGAGCATCATCTAATATCAACTCAGTCTTCCTAACTGGCAGACATAAACATAATCATGTATGTATGTACACGTAGTTTTAACACCAAGTTATATCATTAGTGTTTTCTAGTTTTTTTCAAGATATTATTAGGATTTTTTTTTTTTTTTTTTTTTTAACTTTTGTATGGGTGCACAGGTATTAAAAACTGTTCTATTTATTCTCATTTGTTTGTGCATTGCAAATCTCAGTCAAGTTAACATAATATATGTCTGACAGACAAGTGAGACTAGCTGTACATGCATCATATAAAAAACTTATCATGCAGCAGATGGCTGATAAGAGCAGAGTTCCCAGAATTATGAGAAATGTTTCATTACCTGGGGCCTGATAGCGAAATTGTAGCATTAATACATGTTTTTGAATTATCGTAATTAAACTTTATCACACATGAACATCAAAATGCAATGCCGAATGTCTATTAGAATTGTTTTTAATCACTGTTCATCGGTACTCTTCAGTCAGTACATTGTGATAAAATATTTTCACAATGATGCCCCTGGACTGTTTTTTTGCATGGCAAAAGATACACCTTCCGGTGCCTAGCAGTTCTGCAGGAAATCTCATATATGGTTCTCGAACCCAGCCACATGTTTCACTTGTCGTTTGAAATAACCAGAATGGTTGTGATTGAACTTCAAACATTTTGTGCCTAGTAACCCACTAATCTTTGTGAGGTTCCAACTTTGTTACCATGTAGGTGTGTGTTTCTTGATCTTGTTGCTCTTTGTTACCTTGTGAGATTGAAAGCAAAGGTGAGTGTTGTTAATATTGGTTCAAAACAGTGCTTAGGATTTGTTCCATTATTACACTCCACACTCATAGCAATACGGTAGAAGACAAAGTGGTAGATGACTGTAATTTTACGACAAGTTATGGTCCATGACTCCTACATGGGTTACTCTGGACTGGATATGAGCAAAGACTTTGGGCCAGCATGTCCTTATTCAGAGGTCTGGTGATATTTGCAAATCTGGTTCCACTGTTCCTGTGGACAATGTTTGAGGAGATGTTAATCCATGTGACTCATAAGATAACATATTAGATATCCACTTTAAGCAAATGGTTACATAACTAACATTGGGGAAAACACTTTTGTACGATCCACATAACCCTAACTTGTCGAGAAGAAAGTGTTCATTCATCTATATCTGCTATGTCATACCTACAAACAATACAGCCCATAACCACCCATAGATGTATCCAGAAAACAAAAGAATCCTTTCAGCAGCACCAGGAAGTATGACACCTGGTCCTAGACTTCACTAAGGTCATACAGCTCTGTCTTATAGTATTAGCGATAGGCTACTCATCAAAGAATCACTTACCTTGTGCAATAGCTGATGCTATTCCCACAATAAAAAACAGTAGCATAATCATGTTGGATGTGAGAATTGTCAATTGCTAGCTCTGAAAACTAACAGACTCGATATGCTCGCCTTACTTATAGTAGGTCTAGAGTGACTTATTTACAAATATGTATGACGTACTTATTGGACCAGACAATAGTAAGATTAGCCAAGTTCTGATACTGGAGATAACTGAGACTGATAGTATATTTTTAGGGGATAAGCATTGAACTATTGAACAATATAGTATGTAGTATGGTTGAAACTGATAAACACTTAAATATAACAAAAAAAAATTGTTTAGGTTTGTATAGCAAGGCATAACTAGAGTACCGTAAAACGGGGTGATTAGAAACACAGGGGTGAATAGAAACACAATATCAAAGTTAAATTTTCGGTATTAATTCTGTTTTAAAATTTTTGTTTTTATTTAGGCAAGTTAAAACAGTTTACGAACAGTAGTTTTATAGTAATTATAATTTTTTTAAGCGAAAGGTATCGGCTAGGAATTTATTTATAATTTGGTTTCTATTCACCCCAGTGTTTCTAATCACCCCATTTTACAGAAGCCCACATGTATGTTTGGTTAGAATTTTCTGACAATTACACTTTATCATTTAAGTTTTTTGTTAATATATTAATTAGATGGAATTACTGCTCCAGTGTTCTTCACTTTGTATCATTTTGGTAATTCAGTCTGCCATGTGTTCAGTTTTTACTAAAATTACAAGGGAAATCTATAAAAAATTTTACAGTTTACAGACAATTACTTTCATGCAAACATGTTTGCAAACATACAAATTTTAATCAAAAACAGATTTCACCTGGCCATGTTAGATAGGTACTTAATCTTTGAAGAATTTGGTTATGTCAAACTAGTGCATTTGTGTGTTCGCTAATAGTTATATATCTTGTACCGGTAGTTGTAAAGAAGTTCTTGTGAGATTGCATTCAGTGACATTGTCTGTTGTGCCAGGAATTTAGTCTTCGCTACAATGGGATGTTCAGTGTACACATGGTATGAGGTCTAACGTATTTTAATGACATGCATTACTCTGTGGTCAGTGGTCTCAAGCAAAAACAAATTAGTTTAATAAGCTTACTATTGTAAGTCAATCTTCATAACAAAATTTTTTTATATTTGGAAACATCTTTTGCCATATGCTATTATCTCCAAGAGCCTCTGCAGACAATATTTGACCATTCTTTCCAAGCTTACCCACATGCACAGTGGAGTTATTTCTGATAGTAATTGTGAGGTCATAAACACAAGTTAAAATTATAGGAAATAAATAGGGAGCAGTGTGTGAAACAGGAGAAAATCCACCAGCCAATGGAAATGTTTGCCATGTTGCCAACACGTGAAAATTAGGAGCGACTCCACCGGGAAACGAACACAGTTCACAATGGTGTGAGCTTGCCCACATGGTTGGCTGATCTGACGAACTGGGAATTAACATCAAAAGTTGTCTCTCACAATTATTTGTGACCCAATAAGCAAGGTGTAAAGTGAACTGTCTATGAGCTTCATCCCATAGAGCACACAATGTTTCAGTTACATTTCAGAAATGTTTCACCGAAACATTTGTAACATCTCAGTAATATAACAAAACATTTCAGAGATGTTCCAGAAACATCTCAGCAATGTAGATATGTCCTCTCTCAGACACATTACAGAGTAATGTCTCAGAAACATTGCAGTGTAATGTCTCAGAAACATTACAGTGAAATGTCTCAGAAATATTGCAACGCCGCAGCACCAGAATGAAGGGGCAGGATAACCGGACGATCCCCGAGAAAAACCTTTGACAAGCAGAACCAGATTCACTGCCAACTTTACCAGGATGCGCCTATATTTTATAAGGTCTGGTAGATTATAATTTCCAATGTGGTTTTTAAGAACTGCATCACAGAATGCAGTGTATTTGTAGCATGTAACAAACACTTCTTGTTTCTGGATTCCAATATATTTTGTGCAACTTAGTTTGCTATTCATTAAAATTAGAGTGCATTTTTCAATAGCTAAAACAATAAAAAATTTTCGTTGAAGCAGAATCTTAAAAATGTACTTAATTTTCGACGTCCTAAAGTTTTGTGGTGTAAAGTGTGTGGAGTAATAAGAAGTCGAAAAGTTCAGTTTAAACCAGATAGCAAGCTCTCGCTGTCCTCCCGTGGCATAGTAGTTACTATGCAAGGTTTTCGGTTTTGCACGTGATGATTATATGCCCATTAGTATCAGCAATACGTAGTTAAATTTTGTCGTAGGTTACCATGGCAACATCGGCGGTCTACCGTCCTAACTTGCATTCACTCAGGTATTGTATAAAGTTTGTGGTGTGGGAGGGGTGGGGTTACTGGTTCGTATCCCGTGCAAGACTTTGCGATGATAATTACTATGACATCATACGAGGATACTGAGCGCGCTCTTTACAATGAGCTAAGACAATTTATAGTTCACTGTTATTGAGTACGCTAGCTGCCTTCATCACATATTTTATCCAGAGTTAATGTTTACATTACGTAATTTCACGCGGGCAAAGCCGCAGCCGGGCAGCTATTTTATAGAGAAATAAAGATGAATCAAAAACAAAAATGTTCTGCAATTAAAGTATGCTCAGCGAAGTGGACTGGATAAAGCTGTTTGTATTTGTTATTTTAAAGATATACAGAGATTATAGTAATACCATCAATTAATAGGCTACGTAATTAAAAGTCAGTTACTCTTTTCTATAGTACACTCAGGCGAAGCTGCAAAGGGCAGCTAGTTTCAGCATAAATTGTTTAGTTTCAACAAGTGTGTTTGTTTTCGTTGGTGTACATTCATCCCCTTAATTATTGAATTTCGAAATATCCATTCTTAGTGGGTGCCTATGGGGCAAGGGGAAGCTTCCTCCAAAATTCATGGTTCGAGGTCCAGCTGTTTGGGCTGTGCGTCGATGAGTGAGAAAGTGAGTGTCAGTCAGGACACTTCATTTTATATATTAAGATTAGATGTGATGAGCCAATGGCTTTTCGCTCAAATTTATGGACACAAGAATAAAAGTCATTGTATTTTAAAAATTTTCAGAATGTCTAGTAAAAATCATTTACTTCAGATTTTTTTAAATACAAAAAATTGTTGTTTTCGGTTTTTGTAACTGTTAGCATACAACCCACGACATTAATTTAATATCAGTGTTAATTATTTAACTACAGTAATTCATTAAGGTTTCGCTGAAATATGTTCCCGTTAACATCGAAATTTTGACTTTGACATGCAGTTATGGAAAACTACTGTATGTACACTAAAATATTTTTCTTGAGGGGATTTGTGAGTCCATGTGCATGGTTAAATTATTTACAAAAATTTATTTGTATATATGTAATGTTTCTTTGGTATATATTTTAACAATTTACTACAGTATAAAAAACACAACAGGTTCTTAAGGGGGGCGGTCGCCTCCTCCACCCTCCCACCCCCCTTAAATCCGCCACTGTGGCAACGACGATGTACCGAAATTATGTCATGAGCCACTGGCTATCCATTATAAAATACATGTAGGCTAAATAGAAATTATATATATATATTTTTTTTTTTTTTTTTAAGGGAAGTCGGGGTAATGGCGTCCATTAGGTAGCCTCATAGAGGAGGTAGCCTATCGCGCGCATGTGGTTTCTAGCTTACAGGGGGAAGTGTAGCCGTGGTAGGTGGTGCTATCTGTCGACTGACTTTCGAAGCTGTACCGAGCCGATAGATCAAAGCTTGTAAGCTTGTACGCGCGTGGCTACGTGCTGTTGTGAGAAGCCTACATTTTTCCTACAAGAAAACATCGTATTTATGATCAAGGTAAGTCTGCACCTATTACTATCAACAACTTTATATGTAAATATTCAGTTTTAGTGACGTGTTTTGCTCATGGATCATACAGTAGTTATTGAACTGATAACTGTAACAAATCGCTTACTTAAGGATAATTGCATGCAGAATTGTGCGAGATAACCCAAGAATGTGCGTTTTTACCCTAGCCTATCAAATTGTGCTGTTGCATTAAGCAAAATGTGCTAATTACTTGGGCAGTACTAATTTCACTATGTAAAATTATATTAGGGATTTTTTTCATGTTACATTAAAACCACCTTAATTTAATAATAGTAAATTAGAAAGACATTACAGAAACATGGTAAATTAATTTAGAATATTTTGGTGGGGCTATAGAGTTGACCACCCCCAAGGAGATCCGAGTTTAGATTCTTTTGGGGTAACACTTCCCCCTCCCCCAAAATCCTTCCATTCCAGTGTTGCTCTCAGTGATCTCCCGGTTTCCCCGCCCTTTCATTCCGGCACTGCTCCATACTCACCTCATGTCACCCCTCACCAGCGCTAAAGACCTCAATGTTAAGTGCTGACCAAAATCGCTCACTTTCACTCACCATTGTATCTCATTACATCTTTTACTCCTCATCTGCTCCTAAGGGCAAATATGTTAAGAGCAACCCAGTCTCTCAACTCACTCAAAATAATGAATTGAAAAAGGTTTTCTTGGAAATTGAGGGAATTCAA
This sequence comes from Medauroidea extradentata, assembly GCA_003012365.1. Taxonomy (NCBI): domain Eukaryota; kingdom Metazoa; phylum Arthropoda; class Insecta; order Phasmatodea; family Phasmatidae; genus Medauroidea; species Medauroidea extradentata. The sequence continues at coordinate 47,076 of PNEQ01062957.1, forward strand.
ATTACTTAGGCTGCATTTATGGCTAGCCTAATATTTTCTTCTATCACGTGTATTGCAGCATGGTTCGAAATCCACCTCCTAGAGCTACAACTAAAGGAAAACGGATCAGTGACCACATTAAGGCTGCTGCACAAGCCATTAGGAGTGGAAGGAAAATTCAAGAGGTAAGTCGAGCTTTTGGTATTCCAGAGTCATCTTTGCGAACACGAATGACAAAAGGACAGTTTGACAGTGCGCGATTGGGTCGAAAACCAGTATTTAGTCACGAACAGGAAATGGCTCTTGCATCTCGTGCAATAACCTTGTCGAACCTATTTTATGGTTTGACAATGACCGAATTAAGAAGCTTGGCGTATGAATTCGCATCAAGGAATGGCATCCCAAACACATTTAGCAGTACCACTAAATTTGCAGGATACGATTGGGCCGAAAATTTTTTAAGAGGAATCCTGAAGTAAGTCTTTGTAAGCCCGAATTGACATCGCAGGCAAGAATTAGCGGATTCAATCGCGATGCTGTGAAACATTTTTTTGGAAACCTTGAAATTGTTCAGAACAAGTATGAATTTCTCCCATGTCGCATTTTCAACGTTGACAAAACGGGTGTAACGACAGTCCAGAAACCACAGTGTTTTATTGCTCCAAAAGGGCAAGAGCAGGTTGGGAAAGCAAGCAGTTTTGAAAGAGGCCGAACCACGACAGTTGTATGTGCTATGAGTCCAACAGGAATTTTCATTCCACCCATGTTTATCTATGGTAACTCATGTTTGAACTATGAACAGAAGCAAGGCGGTCCTTATGGTTCTATTTGCAAATCATCCAAGTCTGGTTGGGTAACCAGTGAACTCTTTGTGACTTGGTTGGAACATTTTGTTAGTGTAACCAAGTCATCAGTAAAAGATCCTACTTAGTTGATTCTTGACAACCATCTGAGCCATTCAAGTTTGATGGCTTATGAATATGCAAAGGAACATGGTTTTTACTTTTCGTTAATCGCTATGTATTTAGATATATAAATTAGGAAAAAAAATATTAAAATACCTCTAATCTATAAAAAAAATTTCTCTTTTAAGTAGTTCATTCGATGCGTGCAATTACCCCACAGTGTTGGGTAACTCTACGCAGCGCAGACTTTGACATTTGAGTATGTAATTTAAATAATGAATTCATTAAACAGTTCTGAAATTATGCTGACATTAATACGAACATCACAGCTTCAAAATATTTAGTTACCGTGATTATGAAGTGGGTAATTAATTAAAAATGACCAGTTAAATAAAGTTGCGTGCAATTGTCCCGACTTCCCCTAAATTTTAATTTCTTTGAAACTATTGTGAGTGATTTTGGTCAGCGCTTAACATCAATTTCTTGAGCACTGGTGAGGGATTAAATGAGGTCAGTATGGAGCAGTGCCGGAATGAAAGGGTGGTGGAAACGGGAGATCCCTTGAGAAAATCCGCCGACCAACAGCGCATCGTCCGGCACGATTCCTACATGCAAAAATTCTGGGATCGACCCCGCCGGGAATTGAACCCGGATCGCCTTGGTGGGAGGCGATTGGTCTGACGATGCGGCCACTGCGATCCCTTTTGAAACTATTGGAAATATCTTTCATTTTATGCTTTATGAAAGTTTTTTTTTTTTTTTTTTTTTTTTTTTTCGGTAAGTACGCAGACAGGGATATATATTTTATTCCAGTGTTAATTATTTTACTACAATGACTATTATAATTCAATAGGTTTTTGCTGGTACGTGTTTCCATTAAGTGAAAATTTTGACTTTGACATGCAGTCATGAGAATACTGTGCAAGCTAAAATATTGTTCTTGAGAGGATATGTAGTCACTAGTAACATATACAAAAATAACATAATTTCTTACAAACTAAATTTTAGATTTTTTACACTTAAATGATCTTAAACCGGGTTTTCACTATATGAAGAACCTAAAAAAAACAAACCTGTGTCTCAGTATCAGCGCTGCTGTCTCTTGTTTCTTCAAGTTTCTACAGTTTACTAAACGCAAGCAAGTATTTTTTTTTCTTTTGTCATATGCTTCCTAGTTAGATTTCAACCTTCAAACATGATGTAAAAACACTTCACAACTTAAAACTTGATACCATCACTAATTCACTGCACACTAGTGTTCTTTCGCAGCCCTACCTCCTCCCCCCATCACAGTTTATGTTCCGTTACTTATGATAGGGTGAGTCTGCCCTGACCAGTCTCTCTTCGGCCTGACCCACTCACCCTCCTGAGAAAGGGTCGAAAAGGACAATCCATAAGAGAAAAATACAGGAAATATATTTTCCGCTAACACAGTGCACACCCACCACTTCTCAAGCAAGAACGATCCTAGCTTATATAAAATGGAGCTTGAAAGAGTGGAAAAAATTGTTTAACAATGTTGAATGCTGTAGTTGGCTATTTATTTTCAGGAGTTACAATACTATTAACACCACTACTGTACAGCAGATGTCAGTAAAATTATTTGAGTTCATAATTACCAAATAAATCAATTATATATGCTTAAATTTTCTTCACATGAAATGTGTATGTTATATAAGTAAATATATAAAGGCACATATTAGTCCACACGAGTGCATGGTTGAATTATTAAGAAATACTTATTTATAATATTTTTCCGTTATACATTTTAACAAAGCAATTGAAAAAAATGTTCTTGGTTGGGGGGGGGGGGGGGCGATCGCCACCAACCATCTCTCTCAAATATGCCGCTGATAATGACCATGTGGTACACGTGAGCAAAAACAAATACCAATGACACCAGTAGGCTCAGTGGAGTTGCCCAAATTTTTTAGTAGGACACGTGATTACTCAAGAAAGTTAAAAAAAAAAAAAATGTGCAGGGAAAGGCTTGAACGTTACATCGTTCCAGATACGGAGTGGGCAGGATGTGTAATAAACACACTCAAATCCGTAGCAAAGACATGGTGGTCTCTTTTGGGTGAGTTTGACATGCCATGAAAAGAGTTCTCACTCCAATTTGAGTCAATGTTCATGAATGCACAGGCGGGGAGAAAGGTCCGCACGGAGCTCTACTGCCACACCCAAGACCTCACAGAAGCAGCTGAAGAATTTGTTATGCACAAGATTAATTTGTATTGTTGCTTGTATACAACAGAAGAGCCTGAAGAAATGCTGAAACAAATTGCGGAATTGATGCGACTGGAGCTGTACCCATACCTATGACATGCATGTGACAAACAGTGGAAGGATTCATTCAGTACGCCCGAGCTGCGGAACAAGATCTAGAGACAGTGGGATTAACATGCACGCATGCAACACGTAACGTCAGTCAATATAATGACAGCAGTTGAGAAAATGGTGGTGGTTCGCTATGCACCACCACGGGATAATACAAGCACCATCTCCTACCCAAGTAACACTGACTATCAACAATCGACCCAGATCGTCTTTGGTGTATTATTGGTGTAGAACCATCACCCGGATGACAGACGTGTCTGGGTGACATACATCACTGGCACAAGGACTGTCCAAGACAACTAAACCCTCTTTCCCCGCACCTGTAAACAAACATCAAATGAGATGTGACTGAGCCGATTTTACATAATGTGAGTGCAGAGGAGAACAACTTGCTACAAGTATCTAAGTATCTTTTATAGATATTTGTTGGTCTACAAAGTCTACTTTTTTAATATTTTAGTTTTTCAAAGCTGGGGGCTACTCTTATATCTGTATTTTAAGGAAAATTATTTCTTTCACAAACGTGACATTGGAAAAAAACAACACGTTCATATGCCCTCTGTAAATTAAAAATTATTAAAGAAAAGGCCGTACTACTTCGGTAGTCACATTTTAACAAACTGCCAAAAAATTTATAAGAATTGTTTTCCTCAGATCCTAAACTCTTCAAAAAGAAATTGAAGTATTTTTTGCAGAACATACTTTTTACTCAGTATAAAAGCACTTAGCTCATAAACATTAAATTACATACATACTGTACTTATATAACAGTGCAGACGTCTTATCTCTCTTGCTTTTGTTTTTTATTTCAGGTTAATGAAGACATGGTCCAATCAATGGTGACTGAACAGCTGTACAGAAGCGAAGAATCAAGATTGTTGACTAACATAATTGAATAATTAAAGTAGTTTAAAATTTGATTCAAGGGTTTTTCGAAACTAATTCTCTTAGGAGCTGAAAATACGTGAAATGTGTTTTAGATAAATCTTTGATATATATCGAACCCATCGAGAGATTCACTTTATTTTTTCTCCAGGATGATGATTAGATAAATGGCCGCAAGACGATTTTTAACCATTTTATACATTTGAACTCTCAGTACCATACAGGAGTGATATGTGTTTTTTAAATGAATGATCGATTTTGCTTCGGCTGAATGGGCTATTGTCATGCTTTTTCACTTCACGTGGATAATTTTACAAAATATACAGTGAAATTAAGAATTTTCGAAATTTGACACCTAAATGGATGAAAAAATAAAATTAGTTTTTTGTCAGCCGATGATAAGCCAGTAGAGATATTGAGATGGTCGCGACAGAATGATGATTATGTTAAGTTCCCAAAGAAACGTTACAAGTTTTTTATTTTATAAGATAACTTAATTATTGAGAATAAAACCTAGTACTTAAACTTTCAAGGCAGACAATCCAAAAAGCATTTACGACCAGCGAGAAACAAGTTATACAGGAGTTTCATTCAACAGTTCTACCGACACGTGTAGTTCAACATCTATGAGCCAAGGATGTAAATACTTTTTTTATTTTAAAGTAATTTTATGAATAACTTGGACGTTATGAGGCGCAGTTGTTAGTTGTTCGGGGGAAATCAGTCTCAATACCACGTAAACTACGTATTTAACACAATTACCCTCTTAAATTAAAGAGTCTGTAACTACCCCACAACGTCAACAACTTAAGACTACTTTTCACGCGTCAGAAACTCGCTGCGAACAACGAAAAGACTTGATCGTTCGTTTTGGAGTTTAGAATGTGAAGATTCAATAGAATGACTGAGTTACTTTTAGTATCAAGGAAATAAACTAATATAGTACTATAGAATAACTCTATGGCACCCTAAACGCTTACTTTTACGCGAATGGTCTTCTATGCAATATTATTAATACCAAGTCAAAGACATTTAGAAAAGTTACATTGTTAACATGTTTTGCACAACAGGACATTTAAAAGAAACAAATGGTCGCATCACACACTTCTGTTCCGACTCTGACGGTAATAGATTTGTGTAAGATGTTGTGCAGTCTTAAAAACTTTTTTATGGATTATAATAAAATAACTATTTGAAGTGAAGCTTTACTTGTAAATATTTCTCTAATTAATTTCACATGCTTGCAAACTTATCAAATCACCGATTTTATTGCGATAACTTTCAGCCCTACTTTGATGACGTTATAACTCTACCTCCCGACAATTTTAAAAACTCTAGTGCTTGTCCTGTATTTTTAGCAGGAATATACCTTCTAGTATTCATGTAACTTTTACGAATTTACCCTGAAACATTCTCCAGTACCTCTAACTAATTGACAACCAAAATTTTTAGTCCCAGCAATTTTATAATTACTTTATTAACTCAGTCCTTTTCTATTACTACTAATTATCTTGCCATAATTTTAAACACAGCAAAATATCCATTTCCCTGCTTTTTAAATACTTGTCGAGAAGAAGTTATAGCACGTAAATATACCAGCAAATCCCTAAGTGGATGTCAAAACTTCTCTATATCTCTGCTTCCTCGTGTAACTACATGTAGGCTAAACTATCAACAATATCATTAATTAATTACAAAGTTAGTATTAATTCACCTGTCTCTACTCAACATATATAGTGATGGAGACTTGTACGATGCCCAACAGGAAGAATTTACGACTATAGTCAAGATATTTGTTACAATATTTTAATTTTATTACTCTCACTGTTAGTCTAGATATAATTAACAGGTTTGGGTCGTTGCAGGGTAACAGGACGCAAAACTGAGTTTTCTATCATTGACGGGTTTATATACAACTATAGTCAGTCTTCATTTGTTACAAAAATATTTTACAACAGCCAAATATATTAATTCTTAAGAGTGTATTTTATTTCATACATTTTTAACATTGGTATGTTGATGTTTATATTACATTTTACTTACATTGGTATAAGAAGTAGTATGTATGAATCGCAGTGCTTGGTAAACTATGTGAGAATCCCTGTTTAGTACCATTTAGCTGTGTTTCGTCTGCAAACATTTCTACGGCGGTTAAGGAACTATAATGCCTGTGTAGCTAGTCACATTTCTCGAGGTCAATGTGCTGCAGCCAAAAGCCAGCTGTAATAATGTGAAGATTTTGTCAAGGTCAATGCTGCAACCTGATGGTAGGTACAGCCAGCAGAATGGTTTGTGAACAGTAACGCTAAACATGAATGGTAAATTATTGACGATCAAGAAGAATTTCTGTTGCTGTGAAAATGGCCAACATTGAGTATTATATTGATTACATTTTGTGTTAAACTTTGTATTCAATATGTCTAAGCAATATTTCGGTCCAGATTGAAATCACAACTTATAATTATTATTCCCCGGGTAGGTCGCTGTCACAGGCAGTGTTATGAACATTATAATGATGATGAGAAGAATATCCTTTTCATATTTGTTTTCGAATACACTTATTAGGTACAAACTTCGGCTGGAAATATAAATTTAACAATAAAATGTGAATGAGGTACTGTATTTCATTGTGTAATTAATAGCTACATACAATCAGAATGTTATAAAGCATAAACATGTAAAATTAATGCATCGTAGTGTATTGTAGTTACAGCAAATCAGTTTTGCTATTCTGACGAAATAATTAATACGATTTAGGTAGTGTTATGAACGTTAGAATGACGCTGGGAAGAATATTCTTTTAATTGTTTTTTTTCGAATACACTTCATATAAACTCTGGCTTGAAATATAATGTAACAGGCATATAGCCTTTAAAATAACATAAATAACATACATATATATATATATATATATATATATATATATATATTGTAAATGCTGTAATTTAGGTTTAGAATTGTAGAAAGTCAATTTAAAATGCATTGTGATTGGTATAGTTTGTTTTATGTGACGCAATTGCAAGAGTTGGTTTGAAGGAATTTATATGTTTTAGTTTTGTGTATTGGCGAGAGGCGCAGTAGTAACAGAGGGGTGTTGCATTGTTTCACGGTAGATTCCTTAACGCAGCAGGGGAGGGAAAGTTTGAAAAAAAAAAAAAAAAAGGACGTGGAAGCGAGCCAGCAGCCTTGAGCCGACGAGAGCCGCAGCTTTGATGCTGAAGAATTGGGGCACCGAGAGGCGTGGCGACGCCCACCCCCTGCTGCGCAATTTAATATTAACATCATAATTATTCATCAGAAAGTTATAAAATGTTGTAAATAAGTTCAAGTGGATATTAATGTTAATGTGTATGAATTTTTAAAAAATGCAATAAACTGATACGGAGGAATGTCAGGGTCTGATGTCGTAGTCACCCACGAGAGACGCGATTGGTTAGAAGTTCAAAAGGGGGTGGTCCTAGGAGAGTTCGTCACGTAGGCACGAAAGAGGGAGCTGCAACCTCCACGAAGGGTGGACGAGTCGCGTGGAGCCACCGCAGACATTTGCGGGAACCAGCGTTAAAACTATCTCTGACCGCGACTGTCAAGAAGAGTGGACAAGTCTCGTGGGTGGATCCGCGGAAATTTGCGGTAGTCGTGATAAAATCTTTAGAACGATAATCAATATAGCATATCATTTATCGTGGGACCGACGAAACAAGTTCGGAGTTTCCGAAGTACCGTAAGACACAACTGCCGGTGTTTTCAATCCATAGCAATAGAAACCCACAACAATAGAAGTGAGGATATAACGATAAATTTAACAATTAAGACATTAATGAGGTATTTCATTATGTAATTAATAACTACATACTAGCAGAGTGTTATAAAGCATAAACATCTAAAACTAACGTACCGTAGCGTTTGAATAGTCTATTGTTCATGAATACGAAATTCAACAGAGTAAATCAGTTTTGCTGTTCCGACATAATAACAAATACGAACTAACTAAATTCATAAATTCTCTCATGCCTCGTAATCTTAGTATGCTACGTATATAAGAAACATGTGGTGATCACTCTGAAGATATATTAACTTCTCTACATAAGTTACGTAAATATTATTTGTGACTGCTGTTCACAAACATAATTAAAAATTTTAAGAATTGGATAGATTTCGCTGCTTACTTTAATAGACTAGTTCTTTTTTTTATGTATTCAATTTCCTGGTACAAATTGCAACCAAAAAATTATTTAACCAATTCTAAAACAAGCTGCAGCTACATTTTTCATTGTTTGACATTTTTAGTTATACAACGTAAGTCGCTTAAAAATTGCAAAACCTTTACCATATTTGATTTCTCTTAGAAAAGCGATAATGGAGCTCATAAAGCTCTTTCTGCGGTCCTCTCCTGAAGTTCACATAAGATATTATAATTTTAAAACAACATTTTACTCTACAAATGTGAGTTAAGTGTTAGTATGTTCGTTAAAATTATTGTAACTAAAGGATGAGACCAACTCGAGACAATAATATCCAACATAGTAGTTATTTTTTCATATGGGGTAACAATTCATGTAATACGTTTTTAAGTTTCATAATGGATTGCTTCCGTTAAAATTATATTTCAAAATACTAACGTCAAGCAGGAATCGTTCGCACTTCTCTATTAAGAGCTCTGCCTGATGAGAACTGTATTACGTTTTTCGAGGCATGAGTACAAGGGAGTGATAAGCGCAACACTGACGATAATTTCAAGTGTGCAGTTGTCTGTCAATCCGAGCTACCCATTCTGTGTTGTGTCCTTACGTCGTTTTCCTATAACACGTTCAGCGGGCATTTCCTCGTTTTACTTCTCCTTTTTCCCAGGTCAGGCTAGAAGTGAATTTGTGTTCGTCCAAATGGTCTGAAATATTTGTCTCTATACCATGGTCTAGTGAGAAGATTCTTAATTAAGTCGCATTGATACATGTAACATAATAATATAGATGCACTCTTGGCCGATGTATTGCATAGCCGTGGACCAGTAATAAGGGGGAAAAAAATACTTATCCGTCGCTTTTAGGAACGTTCACGGCATGCATGTGCAAAAATGGTTTACATTAAACATTTCTTGCAGACTGTGATATTAAATTATTTGACCTGAACTATGGGTTCCCTGTATCAAACTTTCCATTTCCGCCTCAGGAATAACCTGTTAAAAGTTTGCCTGTATGTTTTTAGATACACGTTGTGTACACACTGCAAAATTTTTCATTCAGTACCTTGTACATTTTTAGCCCTTATTTAAATACATAAATTATATGTGTTAAAAAACATTTTATGACGGACATCAACGTAGTGTTGGTTGGACACGCACTGTGATTTTTTTTTATCTTTCGGTAGGCAATTTTTCCCTCCTCCCCTTCAGCGCATAACGAATGCAGAGGCTAGATTCTTAAGCTGTGATGTTTAACTCCATCCCCCTTCTTCGAACTTGTAAACGTTCATCCTATGTTGCAACACTACTGCTGCCTGTGCAGTTAGCATAACAATGACGTCCTACAGCAGTCTGTTATGAGTGGCTTGCAGCAATATTCTAAACATTTTCTGTTATCATAGGAAATGAAAATGATATTAGAACTGTGACTTCGTCATTTACTTAACTTAAAAAATTATAAGCTTTGTTGTAAATGTCAAGTTATTCATTTTACCCATTCGTACTGATTTTAGTTATGTAGCTGAAGAATTTATGTGGATGTAAGAAAAAAATTATATTACTTCGTGTCATATTTCTTAGCTAATCTGCCACGTGTCAAAACACATGATATTTACAAACGCCCGTGTAAAACTACAAGGGAAGGAGGATACAAAGCGGCAGCAGCAGACCGGGAATTGAACGATGGACGAATATAAGTTTGACGACGAGGGTTTCATAGTAAAAGGAGGACGCTATGTTCTTACGTGTTTGTAGGGTTATTGTGCATGAATGCCATCTCTCGTAGTGGTTCCACAGAAGAGTTGTTTCCAACAGAAAAAAAAATAGTTTAAAAACAATTTTGGCTACAGTTGCGGATTATCCGCAATTTTTGATTATCCGCGCCATCCATCCTCATGATTAACGCCGATAATCGGGAGTCTACTGTATTTAAAATATTTTTCAAACATTATTTTTCACTATTCAATCTAGGATAATATGGTTACGTTCGTATTTCTTGATCCTATACCCCCTTTAAATATTTCTAAAACTTTTTTTAAAAAACAAATATTAGTATCGGTGTTGTTAAGCAACCTTTTCTGGAGCTATAAAATCAAACTAAATTCAAAACAAAAATGTATTACACAATACAAAGCTTAAGAAGTGAACTAGCTTGCTACTTTCATGCTAGGAATGGTGAATATGGCGACTCAGCTTGCCTCGTACAAGGCAGTATACAACTGTGAAAAATAGGCTTGACTCAAGCATGAATCAATCTTACCAAATAGGGTTTGTAATGGTAAGCCTAAATCAAGTCAATTGCAGGCTTACCGCAAACTTACATACTATCTGGGCCGTGATACTTTGTGGAAGCCCTGCTGCTAGCTTGGTTCTGTTTTCACACCAACTATGTATACTTCCCGCCAAACGTCAACAATAACGTTGCCAGGCTGACAGCTGCACTGCAAGCCGACGTACATTGTTCATCCGCCGCCACTAAGTCACCTCTAAAATGTTGTCATACATGCTAAACGTAAATGTACGTTTTATTTCATTTCCAGAAATTTAACACATTGTGTACATATTTCATTAAACAATTTTCAGTATTTTAGTCGCTATTTCTACGATATCAGTGACAACCCAACAATCCTCCAACTATCGTATACCACGTATTTATCTCACCATATTGCTTTTTCATTGGCTTACATAGTTGTATGGTAATAACTGAATTATTCCTAGTAATTTTTCTCAACAGTTCGTTTGAAAAAGTATCAACTTACTGTGCGGCGGATACAGTCACAAAAAACTTGTTTCTTTCTAATAGCGATACTGACAGTGCCGCTAACTACTGCACGTTGTTACAGTGTCACAAAAGCGAAGTCCATAGTAAACTAGGTGTTAGAGAAACAGTCGACAAATTCAAGGATTATTTTTCGCAATGTTTAAAGTTGCCTTATCAGATCCCGGGTTGTGTACCTAATTAGGTATTTTTCCTGCCTCCCTGGATGTGTTTTGTTTATTTATTTTTTGTACAGTATAGTTTTTGCTTAGTTTATGCGTCAGACTTCTTGTAAAAATCAACTACTATGTGATTTGATAGATACACAATGTTTTTATAATTTAACAGAAATTCATGAGTATTTGTCAAAGATATAAGAAAAGAGACTATATAATGTGGTAATATGTATGTACCTCTAAATTTTGTACTGAATAATGGATTTATGTTACTGTTGTCATGAATAGCCAAGGTACTGTTAAAATTTTGTATGTATTTGTCACAGTCGTAGAAGAACTGGTCTAGATACTCGCCTGGAAACTTGACCCCTTGTTGTATGGCTGCAGTTCGCCAAGTTCACGATAATACTGTACGTCTTTGGCGCTGCAATTAGGTGGTCGGGCTCAAACTCCGCCCACTTCCCTCCCACTAAGATAAACAATTTTTCATTTTTTTTTTTTTTTTTTTTTTTTTATGAAATACTTTCTTTGCTCACAGTCCTAAAGCATGGCTCCAGCAATCTTTATTCACTTCATAATGTAAACACTGGAAAAAAGTGGGCGGAGTTTGAGCCCGACCGCCCGGATTGCAGCGCCAAAGACACACAACACACTCGGTAACTTGGCGAACTATAGCCAGACGACAAAGAGGTCAAGCAAAATACATTTGTAGATAGGCTAGTGTCCAGACTTCTACAACCGTGGCAATTGTGTACTGTATATTGTTTCTAGCCTATGTATTTGACTGCATTATCTGACAAGTTCCATGTCATGTATGTGCTCTAAGGAATGATAAATAAATGAATGACCTTCAGGACTTTTGTTAACAGTCATTTATGTTTATTATTTAGTGTAGTTTTATGTACTGTATGTAGTGCTTAGGAATTTCGTAACGACTCGATTCCCTAAACACATTCTCCATTAAATATTTTGTAAATTAAAGCATGGGAATATCGTAAAACATTTTATTCATTAATGTTTTTAATTTTTACTACAATTGAAGGTTTTTAAGGTATAAAGTCTTGATTTCAATTGAAATAAAAAAATATTGTTAATGTCTTTCTTCAATTATTATGACAGACCACTACAAAACTAACATCTAAATAAAGAAAATTCCTACTTTTATCATTTTTTATTAAAAAGTTAAATACATTCTTTATATAACTGAAAAACAACGTAAATAAAAAGAGCCGTTTTTTAGCCTGGTATAAATGTGAACCACCAAGTTAATGTGTCTATGACGTCACCCTACTGTAATTATGTAAGACACTAACTGCAGCAACGTAAGTTACGTTCAGGTCGTGAAATTGTGTTAAATAAAGTTGTTTATGCGGTACAAACGGGTATGGAAGGAACTCAGAAGTGCATAGTAGTTCCTTAGTGCAGCAATAAGATGCAATTTACTCCAAATAAAATCTTTACTACAGGATATTAGGGCCGTCTGACAAATCAAATCGGACTGCGTAGTTTAAGTTGTAAGAAGAGACCCAACAATCTGCTTTTATTGATCAAAGTACAGTTTATGTATGCAATAATTTGTCCTATCTATTGTGTACAATGTTACATGGTTAGCGTAATGGAATCGTGCTCAGTAGCCGAAAAAACTGCAGAGATAATCGGCATCGGGCTGAATACAGTTCTAAAGTAAGTACAGTTTACCTAATTATTTTATTGTATAAACTAGTGAAACTGGTTTAGGCATGTTTATGGCAAAATTTTAATTTACTTTCGATTTTCATGGTCTCTCGTTTGTCAATTTGTATTAAATAATGTTGCCAAGTAGAAGTTTCATGTATTTTGACCTAACGTTTTCTTTAAACCTTAATATAATAATTTAATGAAGGTGTAAATTGCATGTATTCAGCAAACGTGTAGTTAAAAAATTTCATGTCATAAAACAGATTTCTCCCTTGACTTAAAACTGATGAGTGTAAACATTGACGTACTATCCACGCGCCAGCTCTAAGACCCTAGCGGGTAGGCGATTTTCGTTCGTAAAAATGTAAATAACATAACGAGACTAATACCATGTCGACTAACGTACTAGCCACAGTAACGTCGTAAGTTGGAATGAGTTTGCTACTGTTTGACTGTGGCGTACATGACGTTTACGATGAAAAATGCATACACGCCATGAAGGACTCCTTGTTAATGAAGGTGCAAGAGATGTTGACTTTGTTATTTGAGTAAGTTTTTTTTATTATCAGAGGACATGTGCTTTGCACTGGTTAGCTTTCTGTAAGGTCTTGCATTTATAATAGTCCTTTAATTTTTTATCTGAAGTGGTTTAGCATTTGAAATAGCCTATAGTTTACATTAATTGTCAAAAGGAACTTGTGAAGCAAAGTGACATACTGCGAGCCAGCTCTGAGTCCCTCATGGCGTGTATGCATTTTTCATCGTAAACGCCATGTACGCCACAGTCAAACAGTAGCAAACTCATTCCAACTTACGACGTTACTGTGGCTAGTACGTTAGTCGACATGGTTATTGAAGGAACAACGGAACTCCTTACCGACAAACAGCACGAATGTGGAAGGTAGGCAAGCGAACTCCATAATAAAACAATGTAACCTAACCGTGTCTGGGTTTAATGGAATTGACATGAGATGCACTCTGGCTATAAGCGATTTTTAACTGACTTCGGTTGTATTTTTTCATGTTTGTTACCTCAGAACTCCGTCAATTATAAACAGATTTGGAATTTGTTTTTTTGTTTCAAAGGGGTCCCATTTAAATGTCATTAGCATTGGACCTTGGATTTCAAAGATACACCAGGGAACTCCTCAAAATCAAATAGGAAATGAATAGTGATTGAGATATTGGTAGGTTTATGACAATCCAAGGCTAGGTAGGTACCTAACTAAGGTCAATGATGTTCTGCGAAGTGACAACGGAACTCCTTCACGACAAACAGTCACGAATGTTGAAGGTAAGCGCCAGAACTCTAAAAAAAAATATGAAATAAAAAATTTTTACAAAAAATAACACAGACTTAAAAAAATCAACTCTGAAAAAAAATGCACTAGAAAGTAAAAAAAATTACATTATTTTTAGACAACTTAGAATACAATCAATTTATTAGGGCAGTGATAAACAATTATTGTTATTTCTGGAGTCGGTACCAGCCAAGCTTTTAAGAAATTATTTTAAATTTCCTAAAATTGACAAAATATACTTAACGTTACGTTAAGTCGATACTGTAACAATACCTAATTAAACCAAGTTACAAATGTACACAACTGCCTGAAGCTACCCCTTAATTACAAATATACTAATTTACAAAAGTAAACAAAACAGGAACTTGAAGCAACACCTCAAAAATCTATTGACAAATAAACACAGATGTCATGTAAACCAAATCTAAATACCTTAAGGCGATTCTAAGCATCAAGAAACCAACAATCTAATACAATTAGAGAAAACTTATAGCATACATGCGCACTGAAAATTTAGATATCGGATACAACTGTCAACGACGTCTGCCTGCGTTCGGGTTGTTCACTCAAGGAGCTCCCCTCCCAGTCCTGCCGAATACACCATCGGCTGCGCCCCCTTCTGTTCACAACGCCGCGCGGCTGCTGTCTTTGTCCCGATTAAGAAATGTTTAGTTGCAGTCAACGTTAAATTTCATTAAATTATATTAATACCTACGCTACTTCGTTACACGTTTGTAAATCTTGGCTGGCACCAACTCCAAATATAACAATAATTGTATATTACTGTCCAAATAAATTGATTGTATTCTAAGTTTAAGTCTCAAAATAACATACTTTTTTTTTTACCTTTTAGTGTTTTTTTTAGAGTATATTTTTTTGAAGTCGGTGACATTTTTTGTTTAACATTTTCCAACAATTTTTTACTCAATATAAAAATTCCAATAAACACAATAATGCCTAATGGGCAGCGGCTAACCAAACAATAACGGATATGTCATAAATGTATTAACCAATATTCAGTAAGAACGTATTTT
The DNA here is from genome assembly GCA_003012365.1 of Medauroidea extradentata. Taxonomy (NCBI): domain Eukaryota; kingdom Metazoa; phylum Arthropoda; class Insecta; order Phasmatodea; family Phasmatidae; genus Medauroidea; species Medauroidea extradentata. The sequence goes on from PNEQ01062957.1 coordinate 62,308, forward strand.
GAGTAGTGCATTATCCCAGCTCGTGTGAATTAGTCTTTTGACACAGGCTTTGATACAAAATTTCATATCCTTTGTAGTTCTATCTTGTCATGCCTGGGCAAAGTGGTTTGTTTGCCGATTATCGCTATGCACAGAAGCACTGAAAAAGTGACATCATATTCGTATTTCTGGGCGACTTGCTGCTTACTCAGCTACTTCCTTCGCGTATTATCAGAGGGCAATTTAGATAGCTGACGCTTACCACTTCTGTTATCATTTACATGGTAGACAAAGTCACATACTCAGATCTGGGTGTGGCGGATATTGGCCATTGACGGGATGAATTAGCAGCAACTTATCAGCTAGAGCAAAACCATTCAAAAACATCCGGCCATTGTTGTGACACTTACCTCTCCCCAAACACCACTCCCCACGTAACGCTTATCTAAACAGAAATTTGCAAAATGTAATCTACAAGTTTGTTCTGATGTGTCCGCATTTTCTAGTATAGTGCATCATTAATACACGGTACAGCACACGTCAAATGTACCGTCACTGCAACAACACTTCCCGCTTAGCGCCCGTCTAAAAAAAATATATGTAATCTACTAGTTTTGTGCTGAATTGTGCGCTAGTGTCGACTTACGTGCGCTTTTAATACACGATACAGCATTTGTCAAAATATCTGAACAGAAATTTGCTCACGTGTGCGCTTAATGTCGAGTTATGCGCTTTTAATACACGATACAACACTTGTCAAAATTACCGTCCCTGCAGCACTTCTCCCGCATAATTTCATCTGAACAGAAATTTTCGCACGTAATCTACTAGTTTTGTGCTGATTTGTGCGTCTAATGTCGAATTTTGTGCGATTTTAGCACACGATACAGTACACGTCAAATATACAGTCACTGCAGCACTTCTCTCGCATAATGCCAATCTGAACAAAAATTTGCACACGTAATCTACTAGTTTTGGGATGATTTGTGCGCCTAAACTCGAGTTTTGTGAGCTTTTAGTACACGATGCAGCACACGTCAAATATACCGTCACTGCCGCACCTCTCCTGCATAATGCGGATCTAAACAGAAATTTGCACACATAATCGACTAGTTTTTGGATGACTTGTGCGCCTAACCTCGAGTTATATGCGATTTAGTACACGATACAACATATTTCAGTTATACCGTGACAGCAGCACCTCTCCCGTAAATTACGCAGATCTAAGCACACATAAACTACTAGTTTTGGGATGAATTGTGCACCTAACTTCGAGTTTTGTGCGATTTTCACATTTCAGTACACGTTAAAATATACAGTCACTGCGACACTTCTCCCACATAATGCTAATCTGAACAAAAATTCGCGCATGTAATTTACTAGTTGAGTGCTGATTTGTGCCAATAGTCTCGAGTATTGTGCATCTTTAGTATCTTGTAAGGTACTCGTCAAATATGTCCCGCACAACGCACATTTTTAATTTAGTCAATTTTTTATGTAGGAATTTTTAGTAGCCCATAACATTGTTATTCAGTTGAAATATTTCAGTGTGATAAGCCAGTTCGTTTAAATGTTTAACTTAAAACAGAAAAATGCAAATTTGGACTTTGGTAATCCATTATGCAAAAAAAATATATGCTAGATAAAAGTGTTTCATAAGATCGACGTACAGTCACGGTTTATGTCAAAAAATATATTGTACAGACTCAAAAATAAAAATTAATGTAAATCATGATACACTGCGCCCTTAAGGATAAGCTGTGTTTATGTGTGTGAGGAAAAAAATCTATGGTGCGGTAAAGTTGCCAGTGACTGGTGTATCAGCAGCGGCGCAACAACAGGGTGAGCAAGGGTATTCCCCCCCCCCCTCTAAATTCTTGAAGTAATGGCAAATGGGGGCAAAAAATAATTTCGCAAATATCCTGTAGCATACAGTCCACACATTTATAAGATTAACGTAATATGGTGCACATTTACAAGTGCTAACGCGTGTTTTCCCAACCTCGTAAACACACACAAGTTCAGGAACTCCGATGAGGGCGAACTTGTTTCGTCTCAACTTTTGAATACGGGCTCTATATTTTTGCGCGCATGACTTTTACATTCCTCAGCGACAAGTGGACAGCTGTTTTCCACCCCCATTCTCCCCCCCCCCTTGTTTAACTCTTCAGGACTGACCTAGCCGTTCCAACTCGACCCATCCTTTTCAGAGTAAATCCCATCAGTCACGCATATTACTTCTGGATTTTCTTTACATCCACGTCTGGACAAAATCAGTTTTCATCAAAAACTGAGAGCATACCAGACAAAATGTGTTCCCATCGCAGAAAAAGGAGGTCCGGGGAAAATGGTTGCAGTTGGGAGAAACACACTTCTAGCTGCAAGCAAAAGTTACAAAAGACGTCTACCACGATTACAGACTTTTTCTGTTCGCTTCCTGTTTCTGCAAAGAAGACAAAAATCGAATCAGGAGATAAACATCAAGGCAATTTTAACAAAACTTGTGAAATGTATTATTTAATATGTATTAATACTTAAACTGTTACGAAAAAAATAATTTTATTACAATCATTCATTGTTTATCATAATTTCTTTACATCTTAAACGATACCATGTTGTGATTTATTTCAGTATCAGAAAATTGTGGCGGCAGTAGAACGTTACGTAAACATGGACTTACCGACGAAGCTTATAATGTTTCTCTACATGACTTTCAGCAGTGACCCTACTTTTTTTTGTGATTATAATGACGATAAAGTTTCAATGCATGTCTCAAGACAAGTCAAATGCAAACCTTGATAGTATTTTTCACGAGCGAGTAGTATGAATGTACTGTATTTAGCAATATTAAGGGGTTTTAAAAAAAATACTTTTTGGTTGATAGAAAGTCTTGAAACTTCCGTCACACGTCGCCTGAAGTACCTTTTTTTTTTTTTTTTTTTTTTTTTTTCGAAGATGACAATGTTGCAGGTGCGTTTCGTAGTTATGTAAAAAAAAGTTAATAGTCAATACACTGCAACGTTTTCGATGATTGCTAGGCACACCCCTTATGTGTCAATATGTAAAATAAATAGTATATCTAATTTGTTGACTATTTTAACAAGTAATAAATGTTAACACGTCTTTTTAAGACATACCAAGGTAGACCTACATTTAATCGTTTTTATGTTGTAATAGCAATATAGAAGATGTTATGCACATATCAAACCAAACATCAAGTGTACTCATTGAAAACTTTTTGCATTTTTATAGAAGCGTTACACTCAATTTTACTATCTATGCAGGCGGCACCCTTTATGAAAAACCCTATATATGATAGAGTTCAAAGTCGCATGTGCATGTTTCGCTTACATTTTTCTGCTAGGGTTATTTAAATAAATCTAAATTTTCACTTGTGAACTAGTATCAAACTCAGTCAGGATTAAGAACTAAACATAGTTAAATAAATTTAAATTTGCATGAAAATATAGTAGAAGACTAGCTATTTTGAGTTATTTGCGAGGCATGTAACCTGCTTGTTTCGTTCAATTCTTTATTTTTTGTTGTATTTTCTTTTACACACACACACACATAACCATGTGTGTAATACACATGTGTTTGAGACTTACATTCTGGAGGTTTTCTTTTTAATTTTGAAGATTATTTCGGCACTTGTAAATAAATCTGCTACAATGTGTAGGCGTTGAAAGTGAATATAATCTACAGATAATTGATATTCTTTAAGTTTTTAGTTACCCCACCCCTATCCTTTATTTCTTGTTGCTCAAATCTCTTAACTTTCATTGTTAACTAAAAACACATCTTAAAAATATAAGTATTTCTACTAGCTGTACAATAAAGTTTTAGTTACGAAAAATGCTTAAAAAGCACCATTTTGCACCTTGAAATCCAAATTTTCACGGTGGAGGGCCTCCGGAGCCTCCTTTCAATAGAGGGGGGATCGAGGTTTCTTAATCAAATGGTATATTTGCCCCCTCTTGATAATTTTAGTTGTTGCGCCCCTGGGTGTATGCAATGCATTATCACCTCTCCGCACAAGCCACTCAACTGGCGTGCAGAGCTTTACTATTATCCTTTTTACCTATGGGACTTTAAGCGGTGACAAACATTAGTTTATTTATGGGTAGAATTGTTCAAAGTATGACACTTTTATCCTATAGTTGTGTGTTTTTAATACGGTTGTTTTTTTCCTGATACGGCAATTTGGAAAAGTAATTTTTTGCTATTTTGAAGGGCTCGAAAATGATATTCCTAAAAAACGTGCTGAATTTTTATAATTGAGGAGTGTTTGTGGGAAACGATATAAGTGCAAGAAAATCACATTTTGAGGTTTTCCGTTGAAATGATTCTATGTCGTGTTGCTAATACGGTAGGAAGTGATATAAGTGTCAATAATGCATTGTTTAGCTCAAACAAATGTCCGTAGAATGCACTTGATGTAACTCTACAACTGTGACGTGGAGAATGATACAAGCGCCATTTGAAGGAGCATTTGTCTAAAATTATTATGTTACCAGTTCTTTTCACACATACAATCATGTAAATAAACGTACCACAGAATTCGAATTATCACATTATTTGAGACAGGATTTTTTTTCTTTTTTTCATTTCCTGAAAAACTTACTATTTGGCACTTATATAGTTTCCCACAAACACTCGTCAATTATTGCGACGCAGTTTGAAGTGTGTGTTCTTTTCGTAGATATATAGGATGTCCATACCGAAATGCCCTAATTTGAGTGGTCATGTAAAAATAGAAATACCTATTATGTTTGTTACAGGTCTGACATGCTCATTGGGTCCTTGAAGGTACCAAATTTGTGCCTGAATATTGCAGAGCCGTAAAGTGAAGCATTGTGGTGTTGGTGACTTCCCGACAACAAAATGGTGTCTGTACAGGAAAAGGCTCAAACTGTTTTGTGGTACGCCGAGTTTAAGTCCATAATTAAAGTGCAACGGGAATTTCGACGTGTTTACAACAAAGCTGCGCCCGATGCCAAGAGGATAAAGTCGTGGCATGCACAGTTTCGGAACACTGGAAGCGTAGAGAAAAGACATGGAGGAGGTCGGCGGGTCTCTGATGAACAGGTCGAAAATGTCCGTGAAGCATTCCAACCAAAAGTCCACGAAAATCAATTCGCCAAGCTTCGCGAGAACTTCAAATGCCGCGGACGACCGTCCATAAGGTACTCAGAAAGCAGCTGCACCTGTATGCATACAAGGTTCAGATTGTGCAGGCCCTGAATCCAGACGACTACCCCCAACGATACGCCTTTGCATGTGATATGCTAGACAGATGCGACCAGGACCCTGCTTTTCTGTCACGCATCATGTTTTCCGACGAGGCGACATTCCACATCTCGGGAACCGTCAGTAGGCACAACGTTCGCATTTGGGGGTCGGAGCACCCACATTCCACAATTGAAAATTTGCGAGACAGTGCAAAGGTTAACGATTGGTGTGGCCTCATGTGCGATATGGTCATCGGACCATTCTTTTTCGCAGAGAAGACAGTCACCGGGACGACGTATCTGGACATGTTGGAGCAGTATGCGTTTCCCCAGGTTGAATACCTCCAACCACATCTGTGGTTTCAACAAGATGGCGCTCCGCCCCACTGGTCGCTCGATGTGCGTCGTGCTCTTGACGCCACATTCCCTGGTCATTGGCTTGGACGAGATGGCCCCGTTCAGTGGCCTCCACGTTCCCCGGACATTACGCCCTTGGATTTTTTTTCTGTGGGCTCTTATGTGAAGGACAGGGTGTATGCCACTGCAGTACGAGACCTTCGGGAGCTCCGTGCTCGAATTGTGGAGTCCATTGCTGTCATCATGCCAGACATGTTGGCGCGGACGTGGACGGAACTTTAGTACCGGTTTAATATCCTCCGTGTCACTAAAGGAGCTCATGTGGAAGTGGTGTGATTTTTTTCGTGAAACTTGGAACCTCTACCGTGCTATATAAGCTAGCACCATTTCCATATCTGTATTTTTGTGGCAATGCGAACTCGTTGAAACTAGGGCATTTCGGTGTGGACATCCTGTACTAATGTAATGCGCGTTTAATAATTTCGTAAAAAAAGAATAGCCGTAAATGTATTTACCATTGATAACACAACAGTAAGCATAGAACATTGATCGTTCGCACAAGCACTTACCTACTGATTAAAAACACCAAAAATGTGGTCGTGCTGTCATAGGAATCTGTAATATTTCATTTCTTGTGCGTACGCATAGAACAGCAACCAATTTCAGCTAAGGACTTTGTAAATGTCCGCCATGTTGGTTTAACCGCCAAAAATGCACAATAACAAAATAAAGATAGATTAAGAAATGTTAATGTTAAAAACTGTGTTTCTATATTGTTTAACGCTGGGCAGATTATAGGGACTTTGTTTCTGTGTTTCCTATTATCTCCAAATATGTTTCAATGGCCCTCGGTTGACTTGTACACAGCAAGGAATATTTCAGATTCGTCGAAAAAATGGCATTGGCTAAACATAACAGTAAGAATCAAATTGTAAACTAATTTTGCACAAAACGTATGATCGTGCACAGTTTTTTCTGTTATGTTTTATGTTCTGTACTTTTTTTTATTTTTTATTTATTTTTTTTTTTTTAATAATCTCAAAGTTGTTCAAATGTATTTCAAAATTCGACCCTGAGAGTGCGAAATTTCGTGGAATATGTTTTAGACGAATCCTCTATATCTGTTTACTTCGTTAAGATAAAAAATTAGTTTTTCACTTCTGAATGATGATTACGTAAATACCCGTAAATGAATTTCAGGATTTTTCTAAATTTGATCTCTCAGGGCTGTAAAGGGGTGAAATGTTTTCAAATGAACTGTTCACTTAGCTTTGGCCAAATGGGTTACCTTTAAGATTATCAGTTGTTTCTATTATGTATGAAATGAAGTGCCTCACTCGCTCGTCAATGCACAGCCCAAACCGCTGGACCTAGAGACATGCAATTTTGAGGGTTGCTTCCCGTTATGCCGCAGGCACCCACTAGGACGGCCAAATTTGGAAAATCGTGATTTCCTCATGCGAAAATCTAGGGACCGACCCCGCCGCGAATCGAACTCAGTTCGCCTTAGTGGGAGGCGAGAGGTCTGACCACTCAGCCACCGCAGCCCCTCATTCGTAAAAGAGATAAATGCCTGACAAATGCGTACCAATATAATAGCACAATGTAACTCCGTATAAATTATTTATGGATGGTTGTATTTTTCGTATCATCGCGTCGTCTTGAAAGGTTTACAAACTAAGCGTTAACATGTACATTATTTTTCTTCGGTATTTACGTAGGAACCTTTCTGAAGCAAACAATACCTCGATACCTCGACTATTGAAACAATTATCGTTTTCTAATCGAAAACAAATTTTATGCATTTTCCCCCCTTTATGTGTCGAATATCTAAAACTATTAAATTCCGTTTTTCAGTACAGTATTTTACGTAAAATCTCGTTGTTACGACCATCCCGTTTTACGACCCTTTTGTGAAGCACCGTGAAAAATACGGGTCGGAAGTTTCGAAAAACAACAAACACCTAGCATAAGTACGTGTATAAGTAGAAAAACTGAGTATGCATGCAAGCATTCACATCACCAAGTAAACGAGCGATGAGGCACAATGGTAAGACGTTGTACTCATATTCAGGAAGACTCGGATTCGATCCCCGGATCTGGATATCTTGATTTCGGTTGTCCATGGTTTCCCAAAATTGCTCCAGGCCTAAACGAAGGCCATGGCCGACTCCTCTCCCAGCTCCTGTCATTGTACCAAGTTGTGTGTCATTGTCTCTAATAACCTCGCTGTCGACGAGACGTAAAGCCCACTTATCTTACCTTACATCATAAAGTAGCGTGCACACAGATATAACTGAGACTGTCAACTTTCTACTTCTTACGTTCGCACGCTAAGTAGTGGTAGCAAATACAACTTAAAAATAGCAGAAAGGACATAAGGCTAAATTAAAATTTTTAAGTGTTTTTAGATACTTGCTCTTTTCGTCGTAAATGTATGTATCGTATATGAAGTTCCCCACTTTCTTACTCATCAACGCACAGCCCAAACCGCTGGACGTAGAGACATGACATTTTTGGGTGGCTTCCTCTGACGCCGTAGGCACCCAATAAGAAGAAAGTGTCCGAAATTCGATAATTAAAGGGGTGAAAAGGGATTAAATGGATTTTAATGGATATTCGATATGGCTTAAACCCGTTGAGATATCGAGGAAATTTTTACTTCAAAACGAATCTTACGAAAATGCATGTTATTTATTTAGTTTTTAGATTTTTTCGAACTTAAGAAAAATAAGGAGATGAAACGCCATAAAATATGGTCTCAATCAATTCCTGATAACACTTAAAACCGTTGAATATAGGCTTTTGTGCATTGACCTAGGGTATCCCGGGAGGAAAGGTCAATATTCTGGGAGATGATAGTACTGGTCATTGAGGTGAAAAAAGTTCATGTGAACGTGGGTACAATATGGGACGGTTGTCGAGACAGCCCCATTTGAACGTCATTGATAAGATATAAATTACTGTTGTTCAATTGCAGTTATGTTTCTCCTTTCAGTTATAATGAAATTGTAATACATAATGACACACTCATCTTATTTTTCTATAGATGTTTAAATAGCTCTTACTCGAATATAGTGGGGTTCTATTATTACTGATTGAAAACACCGGAAATTATTTCCTTCAATATTTCAGAAACTCCTATCTTGTTCCGTCAGTCCCACGAAAGATGATAGGCCTATACTATGGCGCATTCTCGTTCCAAAGTCTCGCGCTTCGGTTGTTCCTCACAATTAAGGTGCGTACAGCCTCGTCTCTCGATTGCCGTGAACAGGGTTGTTACACACTTAGTGGCGGTCGCAATATAAATCATTATCGGGTCCTCAGGAATATGCGCGGATATTCCGCGGCCCTACCACACTTCGTGGAAGTATCGGCAAGAGTTACATTTTATTCGCGGCCTCCCGCGAATGCCCGCGGTGACCCCGTGCGACACGTCCACCTTCGTGGCAGTTGCGGCAAAAGTCCTCTTAGCTCTCTAACCAACGCTCTCGCGACTCTCTCTCTCTCTCTCTCTCTCTCTCTCTCTCTCTCTCTCAAAAACACCCCATTACACTTCCAACCAATCTCCGCAGATATTGTGGGTGGCTAACTCTAACAAACCCGGACTTTCCTCCGTATCAATTTACTACTTTTTCAAATTAACACACGTTAACATTAATACACATTTGAACTTATTTCCAAAAATTTTATCAATTTCTGATGATTATTAACCATATTAATATTAATTACTAAAACACGTGGACAGAGAATCAGAGATGTACAAGTACTTACAGAAACAGTACTTGCAGGTTAGAGACTACAAAAACAAATGGTTGTACGATCTCGAAATTACACAGCAGGAAGGAGGGGGGGGGGTGGCGCAACCACGCCTCTCTGTGACCTAATTCTCCCTTCTGTGTCTCCCGCGTCTGCTCAAGATCTCTGACTAGCGAGCATCCCATGTTTACAACTTTCACCTCCCCCTGCCGCGTGACGGTTTAACTAGCCATGGCACAATTCAAAACTCCTTTCCTAATCCTGCACTTCACGCCACTATCCCATGTTCACCCCATATGCATTTGATTTTTTTTATCACAATGACCAGTGCTATCACCTCCCAGAATATTGCCCTTTCCTTCGGGACAGCCTGCATATAAAAGACTTTGTTTGGGTGATTGATACATCAAACTGTAGCCCAAACCGTTGGACCAAGAAACGTGAAATTTTTGTGTGGGTTCCCTTTAGGTTGTAGGCGAGCACTAAGAAGATATTTTTCGAAATTCGACCCCTGAAGGGTGGCAAGTAGTGAAATGTGTTTTCTAAGATTCGTCTATATAGCTCGAATGCGACGACCTACCGTCGTGACTTTAACTTTAATGGGTCAGTCATAAAAATGCATATTGACCAATTTTAGGATTTTTCGAAATTCAACCTTAAGAAGGAGATAAGAGCTGAAATGTGTTTTCGATTAATTATCTATATCTATCGAACCTTCGGAATGCAGAGTTGCTTTTCACTTCAAAATTATGCTTATGTAAATAGCCAAAAAGTTGTTTTAGGATATTTCAAAATTGAACACCCTAGGAGTAAAACGGGGAAAAATGTGTTTTTTTTTTTATTAATTGTATGTACGCTTGAACCAAATGAGCTATTTCATGATTTTTACTTCAATTATTTACGTACAATAATGTCTAAGATAGGACTTCGAGACGTTTCGAAATTCTTTGATTAAGAAGGTGGTAAGACGTGAAATTTGTTTTCAATTATTAGATATTAACGCGTTTTTATGTATACGGTCATGCTCTCTTGTTTATACTTTTTAGCTATATTAATTTTTTGCCTAAACGAGAGCAGATATCAAAAATCGGTCACGCAATTTTGTTTAGAATCGTCTTCTCCATGTTTGCTATATTTTTCAAGGCAATAAATATTACGGTTTTAGCTAATTGTGTAATTAACGAAATTCTTGTTAACTGACATTCTAGTCGAAACTGTATAATTTCTTGTTTAAAAAAAAACAATAGCTATTAAGTCAAAAAAACAAAACTGCCAAACAGATTTTTTATGGACTGTCTGTTCTCGTATAAACTTTAAAAAATTACTATCGCAAAAACAGTGGAAACAAGAGAGCATTGCCTTAAGATTAACGCTTACTTAAATACCTGAAATGTAGTTCATTGACTTTTTTTTTTAATTTGACATGTACGGAAGTGAAAAGTGTTGAAACGGGATGAAAAGTGCTTGCAATTAATCGAAAGTCCATACAATAGCCTAAAATGTCCAAAAATATATATTTTTTTTTAAATGCGGAACCTAATGGAGGGAAAATACGTGCAATATTTTTTAGATAAATCCTTGATTGGTATCAAACCCATCGAGATATAAAGAGTTGCTTGTCGCTTTATGGTGATGTAAATGCCCATAAACAGATTTAAGGATATTTCTTAATCCAAACTCTTAGGACTGTGAAGGGATGAAATATGTTTTTTAATCAATCGTCGATTAAGCATCGTGATATTCGTCTCAATGGATACTTATGAAAATGTTTAACGTGTGACGGTAAGATTTTCCGAAATGCGATCACTAAAGCAGTGAAAAGACGTTGAATTATAGTTCATTCGCCGAGATGTGAGAGCTGTAGTTTGCAAACAAGAGTGCGTGATACTAGTATAAGCAGTACGGTGTGTACGAACTACTAACTAGCACGCGCTGCTGCAGTGTGACGAGAGTTAAATTGGTGACTGGTCAAGAGTGTTCGTATTGTTTTCTGATTGTGTTTTAATTAGACAGAAACATCCGCTGTGTGTTCACTGTTACAGTCGAACGTAAGTAAACATGTACGCCCAACTAGGGCTGTTATGTACTGTTTATTCACTTATCGATCGTAGATCGTGATCACTGCGTGTTCAGTATAGTAATTATATCTACAACACGCGCAACATGAATATCAATTACATATAAACTTCGCATAATGTCTATAAAATGGTTAGTGTCAATATATATTATGTGACGGATTTGATAAAAGAATGACGTAAATATCGTTAACGTGAGACGAATGTATTTAAAAAAATTATTTTATGGTTTTCATAAAACTGTCAGTTGCACAATACCGATGGTTCTTCATACGTATCTCAGTCACATAGCACGCATTGGTTCCTACGACTTTGTGTTCGTACTCGCCTAAATACCACCAATTCGTGCATTGTATTCTACACTGAACACGTGGCGAGCACGCCGGACAGTCATGAGTACAAGCTGCAATCACGTGAACACTGCGTGTTTAATCACGTGCATATGTGCTTCGCGCGCTCTCACTTGAACGCGAATAGACAGTAGTTCTTAGTTTCCCCATGATTTCTACATAACTAGTTGAGATTGTGTTATTTTATTTACTTCAAAATGACGCTTACGTAAATACGAAAAATAATTATATCAGTTTTATACTAATAAAACAGCCCTCAACTATCAGGGCGAAATACTTGGTCTTTAAACCTTTCAAAAGCAGACGACCAGAAAAAGCAAATACGGCTACAGACAATTTATATGGGAATGAACAGCCTGCAATTATATCGTTAAGTGTTATTTGTACAACCTCTGTGGGCTCAGGTATTGCGTTTTTATTTATTTTTAATTTACTTCCGACGGTACGCACAGAACAAGGAAAGTAATAACGGTACGTATTTAGGCACAGTTATCAAAGCCTTTGCTTGAGGTAAATTAACCATCGTACTACGCATGCTAAGTACTTATACCATCCGAACACTGCCTCATAATCAAGGTCTGTTTTATTATGACTGTAAATAAGCCCGTGACAGCCTTTATAGAGTGGCAGGTACAGACTAGCACAGTTCTTCAAGTAGTTAACTACAGCTACTTGGCCTGCTGCAGAGTAAGCTCAACCTACATATTTATTATTCTAACACTTAATGGTCGAGCTACTAATCTGATGTACAAATAAATCCTTCAGCTGAAGTAAATATTTGCTGTTACGAGTTACACACGCAGGCAATGCCGCGGGCGGACTGCTAGTATATAGGCCGTTCGGAATAAAGTGAACACTAAATATTTAACCTTTGAAAAATATCACTAGCTGTTACTACATATAATTCAACATTTCCGATAGTCACCTTACTGCTTGTATGGTTGGCAACGAAATAACACAACTTAGTTCCGTGTTTATTCGTATTTAAATACAACAATACTGAAACAAAATCAACCGACATCGATATAATTGTATTTTATATAATTAATAAATTTCTTTTTTTTATCAAACTATATAGGTACCTATCGACTGAATAATGTATCTTACACGCGCAGACATAAAGTGATGTGTCCCAGGAGGTTAGACTTTTCCCGTCGTTAGCTGCTACACGCGGAAAGATATGAATTGGTTGGAAATAGATCTTTAGCAGGGCTTTCTCGAGTGCTCACTTTATTCCGAACTGCCATTACATGCAATTATTGAAGAATATTGACGACCTATCTTGGCGTAGTTGATTGGAATACTATGAGAAGGTTTAGGGTTTGAACCCGTGTAAGGAACGGCGACGGGGAACTGCTATGATATTAACCTATACACGCACATAGTATTGGCACCTGGGATAAGTGTTTATTTTCTATTTAAAGTGTACAACAACGTTGTTGAATAATAGCGGACGTATTCGTGACGGGGGCAGTTGAGTTCAGATATTTGAACAGCTCTTAACAGCTAAGGTCTTGAGAGCCGGGGTGAGGGGTGACACGTGGTGTTTTGAGAGTTGGCCGGCTCGTAACAGCTATGGTTTTGAGATGTGGTGAGATGTGGCATGCGACGGATATGGAGAAGCGTCTGGAATGAAGGTCCGAGAAAACGGGAGATACACGAGAAAAGTCATTGACCTGCAGCATCGTACAGACTAAATTAGCACGTGTGAAAATCCGGTTAGCTCTTCCGTGAATCGAACTCAGATTATAATAACATTGACAAATTTTAAAAGAAAAGGGGGAGAAGTCGCAGCCGGGTAGTTACAGTAGTTATTTTATATAGTTTATCCCAAAACTGTAAAGATGCCATAATTTACAACTGATTTTCTGCAGTAACAAAATTAAATTTTGTGCATGTCTAGATTCTGTGGTGTTGTGAATCCAATAACAAAAACTCTGCGTACGTACACGCGTACGTACATACGTTAAGTGTGTATTTGAATTCGGCTTACTGTTTGACAGTCACGTGGACCTTACATCCTGTCCTGCAGAGCCTCGTGTTTGTCTTTCCCCCGCCCACTACCTCCAAGCCATATTTGTTTCCGTATTAACAGTTGACCCGTGACGGAGAAAAATAGGTGGGAGTGAAGCGACGACACATTTTTTTTCACATGCCATCACGGCAAAAATTAGCAGTAAGGCACAGACTATAAGATAAGCAAAAACGAAAACAATCGGGCGTTATCTAATCTTTTATTTCCTTAGCTTCACATCAAGTTGTGTGCATTAAAATTTAGCTCGGACAATACCTACTTGACCGTGACAACTTCCCCTGTAGTATAGGGAAAATTCCTATTTTTTATTATAGTTTTATTCAAAAGTGCGTCTAATTTAATGAACAACGGTACCATACTTTCTTTCTTTGCGTCTGTGTAACTCCAGAAAAACGTAAATGAAATGAGCAGTCTGTTTTGCGCGGCAAAAACGTAAACGGCCATGTTGAATTCCTTGTGACGTCACGATACTGTACATTTAAATGTACGTAACACACAAACGACAGCAACATACGTTCAAGTCGTGAAATTGTGTTAAATAAGGTAGTTTATGCGGTAAAATCGAGCATAGCTTGAACTTCGAAGGGTATAAATGTGGATAATAGTTCGTTTCGCAGCAATACAATTCAATTTACTTGGAATAAAATCTTAACTTTAGCGCCGTCTGATAAATCTGCATATTATGATTTAAGCTTCAAGAAGAGACCTAATAGTCTGCTATTAACAACAAAAATACAATATACGTATGTAATGCTGTATTTATGTACAACACGACACGGTTAGCAAAAAATAAATAAGTTCTTTTTTAAGTTAAAAATTGCAGTCAATAGCGTGCAGTTTATGACGAAATCTCTACAGCTGTAGTGTTTTGGCTGTTCCACTGACTGTGGCAACGTCATTAGCCAATAGGCGAGTTCAAACCCCCTGATTGGCCGATAATTCGAGGGGTGGGCGGGGTCTTGCGAAACTTGCCTCGAGATGGCAGCACAGTTCTTAATGCCGTTCACAAGAAACGTAAAAATTACTGAGAGAAGAAATGTACTTATAATAAAATCATTGATCTGCCATGTTATTTTACCGATTCGTGCAACTAGAATGTCGATCATAGTCAGTGCCAGCGCCAGGCTTGGTTAAACGCATTCCAAACATAAGCTCAGTAGGTTCACTTCTTGTACGCATGTGAACTTCGTTCGTCTGACCTTTCAAACCTAAACTTATGATTATATATTGGATCTGAAACATTAAACTGAATTCGTAGGAAGTTATTATCTCTTTAGAATGTGAGTGAGAGCTAGGCCTACTAATACATTGATGTCTTCACTCGTTTAACAATTCAAGTGAAATAAATCTTCGTTGTTGACTATCAAATCTACAACCACGCATGCCTAAACAATGGGCGAATTCCCAGAATTAACTTTTACGTAACCGGGTTCGCTAAATTTTACTAGTTTAGTAAAGTCGTTAAAAAATTCCAATACACACAATAGTGCCTGGCGTGCGGTGGCTAACCAAAACAAGTAGGCTAAGATTACGTCATAAATGTGTTAGCCAATAAGAACGTGTTTTCAATGTTTGTGGCGGCGTTTGAAAATATGGCATTTTTAAAGCTGAATAATTCGAAAATTACAATGTTCACGGAGCTATTGCTTTGCCTGGCTGCGTTTAGTGCCGAAATAATTCGGAAAAATGAGGTAAACATTAAAAAAATTTTCTAGGAATTTTCCCTATTATCGATCACTCTGCACTGTTGCAGTGGTGTAAGAATGGCCTAAGACGCAAATACTACTATTCTTTTAAAGTCACGTCGCCGTATGCGACATGTAGTGGGAAGGTTTTTTTTTATGCTTGCTTCAAGGTTTATCACTCTAAGTACTAAGACACCACGAAATAAATATGTTTTTAGTAAAAACATTTTGCATATAATTGTTGAAAATACGGGCGAATGTAAGACGCCATCGATTCTAAGACACATCCCACCCACTTTCAGGTCTAAAAAATCTATAAAAATATGCGTCTTAGAAGCGAGTATGTACGTAATTGAAAAATGTTTAAGTTAATAAATTCGTAAACCAGTTTAGTAATGAAAATTGTTGTGTAAGTTATACGTACGCCTACAGAGTAAGCGAGGCTACATTTGTCCATGGCAAAGATTGGCATAGGGTATAAGGGCAGTTATTTTACTATTCCGAGGCACGGCAACCGGGAGCGGTAAGAATTACTGCGGCCAGCACACCAAGAACCACTTCGCCTCTATCTGCAGGCGCGCAGTGCTTTAGTTTTATTATTTTCCTTGGCCGCTTATTATAGGAGTAAGACTTTAAGCGGTGGAACCATGATTTTACTTGTGGAAAGTGTGAAGTAAAATCCAGCACACGGTTTTATCTCTCTAGATTACAAATTCAGTCGGTATTTGTTACATGGCAGCAACTTGAAAAGGCCGTTTTTAGCCCATTTGAGGGGCTCCTAATTCGCGCTCCCAAGAAACGTTTTTTCCCAAAAATAAAGACATTATTTGAAGTGTTTGATCGTTTATAAACACGTTTATCTGTATCGCTTAAAAAAGGGGGGGGGGTTACATAATTTTATTGTAGTTTTAGTTTTTGAGCCATATACTCAAATTGTGTTATAAAAAAATTTTTCTTCTACAAAGCATAGGATACATTCTTGGTAAACTGCTTGACGTAAATCGTAATGGAATCTTTCGTTAACTTGTCATGCAGAATCATTACGAGAGTATTCTTGGAATTTAACATAATAATTCTCTTACAATGATTCTGAATGACAAGTTAACGAAAGATTCCATTACTTTTTATGTCAAGCAGTTTACCAAGAATGTACCCTATGCTTTGTCGAGGAGAAAATGTTGATAATACAATTTCAATAAATGTTATGGCTAAAAAACTAAAAATACAATAAAATTGTCTAACACTATGGCGACACTCTGTAACACAGTTAATGCGCGATTTACAGGATGGTCTGATAGTCTTATGGTCTTGTCAACCCCACCTGGTGAATGGAATGTATACATATAGATATTCTGTCCACGTTCATATGAAAAATACACTGCGCGCCAGCTTAGGTTGCGATGGCAGCTACTGAGTGAAGGGCATATTCAAAGAATTCAAGCAGCAGGTCACTGCAAAAACACGTAGTAGCCTATAAATACCGGAATGAAATCGACCCATGTAAATTAGACATTAGAACTTAAAACGGTATTAATATTATATGCATCACATTCCAGCTCGCTACCCACCAACTTACATGGCGCGTGCTGTACAGGTTGATGTAATTAAATGAAAAGCAAAATAAATATTAAAAAATATATTCACATACATTAATCCAGAAGGTCTGTGTGAACTCCGCCATTTTCGTGACACAGGATAATACATGTCTGTGCTCTGTGCGAGATATTTCGGAGCGTAGGCCTAGATTGCATATTTATCTTAAAAGAACACTGTACTCAAAGGCTTTAAATCGTTGCAGTATAATTTCACGTAAACAATACAAAGTGTTCTGTTAGTGTAAGGGCCGCGGTGGTGGAAGGGTCAAACCTCTCACCTCCCACCAAGGCGATCCGGGCTGGCTCGATTTCCGGCAGGGTCGGTCCCCGGATTTTTGTATGTGGGAATCGTGCCTACCAGCAGGTTTTCTCGGGGATCTCCCGTTTCCGCCGTTCTTCATTCCAACACTGCTCCATACTCACCTCATGTCACCCATCACCAGCACTGAAGACCTCGATGTTAAGCGCTGACCAAAATATCTCACTCACTCTGTGTGGCCAGTGTATACTTCACGCCAGGCGAACAGTATTGTCCACGCGCGCACAGCCAGCTGAGAGCGAGACAAGCCAATACAAGGCCAGCCGGCTGCTATCCACTCCCCTAACCACCAACACGTATAGGCTGTTCACAATAAAGTGAGCACTGCTTATTTTTTCTTTCGGCCGTTTTGAAGCCATCGTGACTATTGTTAAAATGAAAACTATCATGTAACTATAAACCAGTGTAAACGTTTCACTTTCCCCAAAACTTAACATATTTAGGCCCAAAAATATATTTTTCTTATTTTTCTTTTATAATTTTCGTGAGTGCTCAGTTTACAGTGAACAGCAAATATCAAACCAAGCGTGCGGTCGCACCACCACACGGTACACTGGGATTTCAACACCAGTGTCAACAACTTACGAGATGTGTATAATCAAATCTCAATTAATATAACAAATCGTATGATTTTTCCACATTAAGTCGATGAAAATTGGCATGTCGCACTTAGATTTCGCCGTTTTTTTTGTGTAGAGAGACTGAAGACGGCTTTATGGAATACCATTTTTACGGAGACATTTTACTGCTGAAATTATTTGCTTGTAATCAATTTAAAATAAACTGTATTTTTACACCAGAGATGACTGAATATAATCTTTATGCGAAAAAATGATCAATGTTGATGTATATGGGTATATGGTGGTCAAAATAGCCCCAAAATGTCCCTATTCCTTTATTACGACCCCTCCCATTCTTACGATTCTTTTTCTAGAAGTTTCGGGGGTCGTAACAACGTATTACAATATCTGCATCATTATTGTAATCTGGATTCTATTACCGGAAGAGTTAACCGGATTTTCACATGTGATAATTGTGTTGGTACAATGCCACAGGTCTATGACTTTTCTCAGGGATCTCCCGTTTTCCTGGACCTTCATTTCAGACGCTGCTCCATATTCATCTTATGCCGCATATCACCGCATCTCAAAACCATAGCTGTTACCCGGCCAACTCTCAAAACTGAAATATCCCCGTCGCGTTTACTTCTGCTATTCTTTTAACATTTATAAAACATTGCTGTGCACTTCAAATGGAAAATCAGCTTCTCTACCAGCTGCCACTAATATGGAGCGTGTATAGGCTAATTTTATAGCAGTTCGTCGTCACCATTCCTTAAACGAGATTCGAACCTTAAGTCACGTGCCAGTGTTCCAAACAACTACGCCAAGAGGTGGTCAGCAGGGGCGTCATTTCAGGTTTTTCCAGGGGGGGGGGCAAGATTTTGTTTTCTGACGACAGTGACCTTGTTGCATTTTTTAATTAATTAAGCATGTATAAATTAGATACTTTAATAATAAAACTTCAGTTTTATGTTCTTAAGTTAGCAATATTTACATTTAAAAATACAAAAAATACATTTATACACAAAATTTTCAAATCCAGGGGGGGGCATTTGCCCCACCCCCTGTAGCCCCAAATGACGCCCCTGTAGGTCAGATTGTAAAAATAATAAATGTGTGTATAAAGGCCTGTGCCTAAAGATGTATACCTACGTCCGTATACATATATACCGGGTGCGGAAAAATTACACGTCTTAAATGTAGGGGTGACTTGGGGGTACCTAAACAAGTATTTTGAAGGTAGGAACCATGGGTTTCCGACTTACCGTTAAGTTGTTACACGCGTCCGAAGTTACGCGTCATGAATTGCCTACTTAAGGGGGATCATTCCCTAAATAAATAATGTTAAAATGAACTTGAAATTATTTATTTTGTAGTAGACATAAATGACAAGTATTGAAGAAACATAATTTTTTTTAGAAAAAAATTTTTAATATATGTTTTGACACTTTAAACGAACTTTGCATACTAATTTTGCAGCCATTACAACAAGAATTAGAATAAAAATTTTTACTAATTACCACATTTACTTGCTAGATTAAAGTACGAAAAAGTGCGTGTCACATTCGGTTTTTAAAAATAGTTGTTTGAAACAGTTTACTGATGCATTTTACATGCTAATGTAAATGCATTTTTTCATAATTTTTTGTTATGCAATTTCAGTAGCAAATTTAGACACTTTAACCAACGATTTGAAACAAAAATACTACACCGTATCATACTGTTACATTTAAATGAATTTTGTAAGCAATAATATTTAGGTTTGTTAAACTGGTTCACGAAATGTAGACATAAAATCAAATGTATGTAACGATGTGTTAGGTTGGCTAATAGTTCCCTGTGAAGTGCTTCCATCTGGCGGGATGGACGCGAACTATTTGAACTGTACGAAAGCATGTTCCTCCCCCTCTCCAACTGTCGGGCAGGACCTGTGTCACGTACAGTTGTTAGAAAGGCGGGGAAGGGGGCGCGAAACAGCCAGCATACAATGAGAACGTGGGGGAAAAAATGCTTGTAGCCAGGCTGGCTTACAATGTTGCCATATCTTCAGAAGGATGCCTTCGCTTTGTTGTGGCGCACGGAAATTAAGCCCTTCTTACCTACCTTGAGCCTTTGAATATATATATATATATATATATATATATATATATATATATATATATATATATATATATATATATATATATATATATATATATATATATATATTCAAAGCTTGAGGCAAGGCAACAGGCACTCACTACCCAGCCCAGCGCTGATAATCTGTATTTCCAGAGACAAAAACGTGGTCTCTGTTAACACTTGTGTAATTATTAGTAGGCTACGTTTACATGTAACATTTAAATCGATTTAAAAACACTTGCCGTTCAGAAAGTTTTTTTAAAAAGGCTAATTCTATAGGAGTTTCAAAATTTGGGATCGTAACCATATGAATCGACTGTTGAACAACATGAAAACGCGGATCGGCAAACACATTCAGCAATTTTAGTTTCGAACTACAGATTTTATGTTTACTGCAAGTGCGTGTTTGTTGCAGATCGTCTGTAGGAATGCGTGATCCTCAGAAGCAGTTAAGTTTTATTACAAAAACACAGTAATTTCCGTGTCTCCATGTTCAGTCTATTTTGTAATGTAGGCCTACTTATATAACAGAATGAAAAATAAAATGTTATGTTTATTTATTTCACTTCAGCCGACATACCTAATTTCAGTTTAAACATTTTCAAAATGAACCAATTCTCTCCCATCTTACTGAAATCGATGTCAATTATATCCGCACTTAACTTGTAAGCAGGTATCGTTCTCAGTCGTATTTCAATACTTAATTTGTTTTTAAAATGACATGTAAACACACTATATGTATGATTAGCTCATAGAAGGTCTCACGTATCACAGCAGTAATTTTTTGCAATAAAAGATTATTATCTGCATTTATCGAAATCACAATAGTACAGACAACATTAATTATTTCAATTTTCACACATGACGTTTCACACCCACAAAAGCATATCCGTGAAATTAGACGTACGTAGTATGCATATTTTCCCCCGTTTCTGAATATATTAACGCGAATAAAAAATTAAGAAACGTTCCGAAATATGATACCTAACAACACTATATTTCTCATTCGCTGTATTACTAAAGAAATTCATTATATTAATGTGATTAAAGAAAAATATTTCATTTCCACTAATCACTTACACTTGTGATTACCGCAAGTTCAAATTGTTAAAAATAATCAACAGTTCATAGGTAATATATTTTTAATAATGTTAAAAGTTTACTTTACATAATGTTTTTTTTTATCATTGGTATTTACGTGTCCTCGTTCGTCTTGGCAGAGGTACACTGGGGTAATGGTTTAAGCCGATATTACACGGTATCCGATTCCATAACATCGTGTGCAATGTCTGCCATAGCAGCCACTAAAGCGGCCGTGTTACAGAAACAGTAGCAGATTTGACCTGAGAGCGAGATTTCGTACCACGTGTACTAATAGAACATGTTCTCTTTTCCGTAGCAGAAACGGTAGCAGATTCTGTACCAGACCTATCATGTTACAGTATCAGAACGTATGACGCACTATGCGGCATCTGGCGGAACCACACACACTAAACGAACGTATTTTACCACTTGCCAGCCGAAAATCGCATTTAACAAAAGAAAGAGAAAACAAGCACATGCAAACTATAGTAACAATAAAACTGTCAAATAGCAAAAATGTGAAATAATAAACTAAAAGCGTTTTGCAAACGTTTATCAGTTAATGATCTCGAAAATTATATTTTGTTATATATTATATTACGTTGACATTATTTTCGATCCCCTCCATCGTAGAACTTGCATGGTAGCTCAGATAAGTGCGAAAAGAATTATACGTGATTTTCAAGGGGATATCTGCGACAACCACTTACTTCATTGAAACTTTTTTTATTTCCATCCGCGCGGCGAAGAGCTGCAGTTTGGTTCGTGTTTCATGCTATTGCTTTCCTCATTCACACCACAACTCCAGTTACCTTACGAGACTTAATATTAGGCCTGCGTCGAGATAGGTGGAACATGGCTATATGTGGCAAACTGCGCAAATATTATGACAAATATTTATTCTGGATCTGGTATCCAGTGAAACTGAACTGTCCACCCAATATTTCACCCAATTTTTTTAACTGTCATAACACTAAATGGCATAGTACTGATAGAAGTAAAATTATGTTACTTCCGGAAACGCGCCTTCTACAGTTTCGACGTGAATAATATTAAACTGTTGATTAATAGAATTTGGTTTTCTCTGTAGATGCCACTACGTCTTTTAAAAAAAGCATTTTTTATAAACACAACTAATTCTGTGATAATTGGCGTGCTTAACACAGGGAAAATTTTTGCTTATGTACAATAAATACTTATTAGCTGACCTGATCGGATAATATAGGTGGTTTTGATTTAAGGTTAGTTTCATCAGTCACGATATGGTTCATTGTCGTTCAAATAAAAAATATCACTATTTATCTCGTGATAAAGTTTCAATTTATTTTTCCCAGTAATTTTTAACCGCACCTATCAACGTATAATACGTAGTAGAAATAGTAGTATGAATGTAATGCATATTCGAGTGAGAATAATGATTATAGTAAAGTATGCAAATATAAATTTATTTATGCATTATATTACAACGCCTGTCGTCCGCTTTGCAGTGAATTTGCATTATATCATGTATAAACATGTTTTTTTTTTTTTTTGGAAGATTTACACTACCTAAAATATTCCAGCCTAACATAACCGTCAGTGATCCTGCGCTATCCAGTCTTTGGTCCCCTGCCAGTACAGCAGCCACTACCGAGTAATGCGAATATTCCTTACCAGAAAGCGTGGTGGCCTGTATGGCAGCTGACGTGACAGCGTGTATGGAGGCTGCTAAGATATCAGGGGAAGGGAAATGGGATTACATCTCGTCGACATCGACATCGAGGCCTTTTAGAGACGGTGTTATACAACAACGACAGGAATTGGGAAATGTGTCTGCCTACTTTAGGAGCCAGTCCAGAATTCGCCTGGAGAGATACGGAAACCCTGGAAAACCGTAGTCAGGATGGTCAGAACCGGGTGTCGACCCCGGGTCCTCCCGAATGCGGGGCGACTGTGTTTACCGCAGCTCCACCTTGCTCGGTATCTCGCATTTACTTCATTGCTAGAGTAAAATCTGTCTCGCGAATGTTCACATTTTTTTAATGCGACAGCTAGGTTTTTGACGGTATTAAACAGTACGAAAAGGTCTGTCGAGTTGTAAGGATATTTTTTTACGACTTCTTTCTGTATGGCTTGTTTTATAATAGGCCTACCTCACTGTCACTGTTTGTCATTACAGCAGAGGGATCTCAATTATATTCAATTATCTGACAGCGATCCCTTCAAGTTTTGCAAAGTTATCATTACTTACCAACATTCCCTTGTTTTTTATTTAACTCACTTTTTTTTTTAATTTCTTCAACACGCCATCTCTGCTGCTTCTCGACCGAAGTAGCGCGGTGGAAAAAATTAATCTTGCGTTTGGAAGGACCTGTGTTTGATTCTTGGCCCAACCATTCTGATTTCAGTTTAATAGGGTTTTCCGGAATCACTGTATGTGAATGCTGGGATGGTTCCTTATTGCAGGTCCTTGCTGATTTCCATGACTACATTGTTTGAAAAGAGTTCCTTACTAAACAGAATGATTAGTTTGCCATTTAAGAACTCGTATGAGTAACTTAAGATTTAATGCAGTGCTTGTGACACTCTTTTAAAATGAACTTCCAAAGTTCCGCATAACTGCATTGGAGCACTGGAAAATTTAATAAAAGTAATTGGTTTTGCATAAAATAAATACAATTACTATAATCAATAGGGCCTACAGGAAATGCTTTATCACCGAGAGAAAATTATAAAGAAATAACTCGGTATTTATTTATCAAAATGAAATACGAATAACTCTAAATTGTGTGTATAACATTTGTTTAAAAAAAAAAAAAAAGAAATTTAAGGCCATTTAGAAGTTATAAGTATTTAACTAAATATTACCTTAATCAGAATTAGTTCTGAAAAGGCGTTACTGATAGATTTAATTCGAACGGACGGGGAGTGTGTGTATATATATGTATAGACACACACTCACACACACACACACATATATATATATATATATATATATATGTGTGTGTGTGTGTGTGTGTGTGTGTTTGTGTTTTGGTGTGTCTACATATTTTTTCTGACAGTCTGGTAAAGGAGATTGCTCACCCGTGAAATATTTTACATGAATTTCGACCTATTGCGGTACAGGACGTGAGGAAATATCCTATGAAATAAAAATAAGGTCACCCGGTGTAAACACAATAAACTCTAATATCCAATACAAACATTATTATTAGTTTAAATGCATGTAGGTCGTATTATAATTCTTTCCTTGCATTCAACTATTACAAAGCAAATTTCGCGAATCAAGACAACCGACCAAAACTATTGTCACATTTAAAAAATGTATAGCTGTTTTGAAACATTGGTTTACAAATGCGAGGAGATAAGTTTAAGTAATCCGAAAACTTGTTACAAATACGAGGAAATAAGTTTACGTATTCCGAAAACTTATTACAGTTTCTAAAATAACGTGAACTGATAGTAATATTTCATGCATTTAAATTTAAACTGTAAGCAGCATCAATTGTAATGGTATGAGATAGTAAACTACTGAATTAAATTTATATTTAAAAACATATGAACAGAATTTCATATTATTTTCTAATTTCATGCTTTGTACTCAAAGTTTACTCGTTAATGAAATATACGAAAATTGTTGCTGGCCAAATTTCATGAAATGAGAAAATAACAAGAATATATTAATGAAATTAAGCAAGAGTACAGCTGACAAGCGGTACAGAAGATCTATCATTCCATCATAGTAAATATTATGTTAAAACAATGAACCCTAGGAATTATTGGTAGTTGTAAATTGATTGAAACAATTACATTTGCAAGTTTTATAATGTTATTTTATTTGTACTACTTTATTTGTTGATGTTGTACACATCACTTCAGGATCATTAAAACAAGAAAATAGAAACATATCAGACACAGGAAAACCAACATTTCAAATGATAACTTTGCTGCAGGTTTCAAAGAAAAAAAAACAGATTGCATGTAGCTATTATCATAAACGTATACATTTCACAAATTTGTTACAGCATTACTAAGTTAAATATTAAACAGTAGAAAAATTGTACACAAATATGAGCAGATAAATGTTGAAGTGAGTTGAGCAACAGTAACACTAAATAATTTTTTTTTTTCATTACCAACAATTATGTGGAGAATTTTGCGTAACTAGTGACTATATGTAACAAACAATAAACATAGGGAAATAATATTGGCAGTTGAACAACTGTGCATTACTATTATGCTTACAAATACTGCTATATGCTGATAAAAAGAATGATTAAACGATAGCAGCACATTTTTTCTTAGTGTTTTTTTTCTGTGCTGCTACAATGAAATCTGGTTCGCGAACTTTCATTCCCCTCAAAATGCGACTGTTTGCTATTTCAGGCAACAGGCACGACATGAAAAATCGACGAAGTTTCTGGAGTAGTCTTTCTTCCCAAAATTTTTCGTCTGGCTTCTCTCGTAGTATCTCAATTCCACTGTCGCTGAACAGAACCAGATCGCAGTACTGTCTTCGGCTAAGCATAAGCTGTCCTTGTACTTGATGCCAGTACTTATGAGTTTTCTTGAGTTTCAAGGACTCATTTTCATAGTGTACACAAATTTTGCCTGTTTTCGCTGCCTCGGTAATCTTCGTCATTCCAATGGACGGCAGACACTTAACCTCAACGATCCCATTATCTCCAACTAATCCATCTGGACTAGCTCCCAGGGCAAATCTGTCCTTACAAATAAGCCACATTCTTCAACTTGCACAGACTTTTGCTGCTCGTATAATGCAATTGCTTTTTTTTTTCATTCACACGGCCATACACCACAGCCTGAGAGTGAATTTCGGAATGAATCAGTATCTTCTTCACCATGTTGTGGCAGGAAGTGGTTTCCCTCCTGTTGAAGACTGCCCCAAAATTATAGAAGCAGTTAAACGATGGCGGCGGGCCTCCATCCACAATGGGTTATCGTGCTGACCCACGGTGTCGTTTTCAAGTTTTCTGCAATCCTCATCACTTGCTACTTCTTTTTGCAGTTGATCTAAAACAACTTGCTTACGTTTCTGCAATTCGTCATCGTCCACGTCTACCTCTGCTGCATCTGGACCATAATCAAAATCGGGACCATGCTGAAATATACGCTTTTTTTTTCGGGTGCACATGGTTCGCCTTGTGAATAGTTGGGTCGTTTTGCTGCTCGTCGCTTTTCCTTCCGTTTTATTACTTTCTTGGCTGTTTGCCCAGGACTTCTTCCATGTAATGTTTTCCAAGGACTTATTAAGTAACTTGGTCCATCTGTATGATTTAGTGCAGCTCCGTAGCAACGGCGCTGATAAGCGTGACTTCTCGAAAAGTCAATTCGTTTACCTCCCAAAAATTTACATATCAATGACATACGATTTTCTGCAGTGTTTGTAGTGCTGTTTTGTAGCAATCTTCCAGACTTCCTCATAACTGCATCAAGACACTGGAAAAATTGGTCCAGCAACTTAGTTTTTTCCAGCATTAGCAAATTATCAGTACTTTCAGTGTCTTTCCGTTCGCAATATGTTTCTCTGCATTTTGTATGGTCTCCAAAGACATGACGCGGACCATTTGCAATGTCATGTCTCAGCTGTTCCAAATTTCCACGACCTTCTCGTATAGCACCGCGAGCAGCTGCAGACAGCCGAGGAATGCGTTGCTTCAGCAATTTTCTTGCTTGAATGTCATACTGTACATTAGCAGCTAGCGTATGTAGCTTTGACGTGTAGCAACGCACGACGTGATTGGCACATTCCAACTTAATGACCTTCCATCCAAATGGTGCCCTTTCTCTGACACGAGCGTAAACGCTTGAGTCGCCGTCCCCAATGAGAAATTTAGCCCATACTCCATGAGCCTTAAAAAGATGGTTAAGGCCTTCAATAATGACAGCTTGTTCCATAGAAGTAGATGTACCAGAATAATTGATATTACATTCGTGATTCTGTGGATTTTCTTCCTTGGCAACGGCACATTTGTAGCAGAATTTGTTCTTAATGCCGATGTATAATATTTTGTTGGTTTTTTTTTCCAATAATGCACGCCTGCAAACAAAAAATGTTTCGTCTAAGTTTACAGTAAAAACATTAATACATATCAAGTCATAAATACAAGTAGTAATGTAATAATTCGGGAATACATTATTCTAGCATTTAAATTTTCTAATGGTCTTTGTCTTTAAGAATCCAAGTTGTGGAAGAATATTCCTTTACAGAATTACATTACCCACAATGTTAAAGTTTTTATTGGTCATTTTTAAAGTATGTTTATAATTTATGTTGATCGTAATACTGACTGTAAACCTCTAAATTCGTCTTATAGTGTATATTTGTTAGCCATTAGGGATACCTACCAACTAATAAATATACTAAGGTCCGAGTTTACGTTGGTCTTGTATAGGTTGTCCAAGCAGTGATTGGTACACAAAGACAACTAAAGGATGTTGAAGATGCTACTGAATATTATCGAATTTTTCTGAAAAAATATTTCTCCTGTGTCTTATTTTAATAATTTACGTGTTACATCGTAACAAAAATATCTATGCTAATAGACTATAGATGCAAAATAATAAATAATAACCATATAATTTGTAAATTATTTATTTCTTAATACTGTATTGTTAGTAAAATGAAGCTTATTCTTTGTTATGCATTTCAGAATGACACTTTTATAAGGGGTCAAGATGTGTAACTTCTCTTGTCGATAAATTTATGTAGCAATGGATAAAGCAATTTTTCTTATGGCTATGCCTTAACAATATTTAATATTAGTGGCTTGGTATTTATTGCATATGAGCAAAAATTCTACATTGTACCAATTCAAAGTTAGCTAAAGTATCTACAGAATCGCACTAATAGTGCCAAAACAATATTGCCTCCCAAAAAAGAAACTAACTTAACACAGCATTATTTTATAAATAAAAAATTCACAAAATCTCAACAGGACAATACAACTAGAAGCAAATTTGTGCGGCAACATACGTTTGGTTCGGAAGTATTTTCACAGCTTATATTTGAAAAATTTATTGAAAATAAAATTTGTATTTTTGTTCAATTACAAGTAATGTATTTTAGGAAATGCCTACAATCTTATTTCCAAAAGTTTATTTAACTATGCACATTATTTAGTGTGTCGCAGTACTATTTTATAAATACGATAATATGTAATACCATGGTAAAATTTAAGATATTTTATTATGCTAGGCAATAGTTGAAAACAAATCTTGTAATAAATATCTCTTGTTTGGTACCAATGTAACCTGCGGAACATCAGTTAAACAAATATGGTAATTTAATCAGTGAAAATTCACATATGTTGACTATGGCTTTTACCAGTAAGTACCTGGTAGTCTGGCGACCTAGAAGGCCAGCTGCAGAGTGCCTCTCTCTGATTGGCAGAGGGAAACTTTGCCACCCCCATGTGCTCGGAGGTGGGGAAGGGACGCCAGACACACAGAGAAGAACGCGGGATGCTGTGGGGAGACGCGAATATGACTTTATATAAGTATCACGTATTTAACTCGAGCGGTAAAATGAGAATTGCTTCGTCGTCGAACTGCGGGGTCGGCGGAGAGTGTATATAAGGGTCACCAGTCGAATGAATTTCCAGGTAATCACGGCCGTTTCCCCAGTCAATTAACTACGTTAGTTATCAAATAATCCGCCGGAGTAAATATTTATTTGTTTCGGCTTAATGCACTTCAATTTTTCAAAGCCATCGCGATACGCAACCCGAAGTGTGTGGTTTAGTCGACACTTGATTTGCAACGAAAATGTGTATTTTTGCTTAGCTAGCCAGGCACATCAGTACCATTTCTAAAATTAATTTAAATAATAGAAGATACGGACTAAAGGCTAATAGGAACCTTTAAGCGGGCGTGGTACGTAATTCAACACTAAAACCATTAATCTATAACTGTAGGTTTCTTGAAGCCAATTTGCGAAAATTTAACAATAGCAATCCTATACAATAGTTTTAGCCTACGTTTTAAACAAAATTGTTTCCAGTGTTACGAACTTCTGAGGCACAATCTCTGACGCCGGCGCAAGAGATCACGCTTAATGAATTAGTAATTCTGGATAAATATTTACTCGTAAAGTTGGCAAATACCATTACCTAGGATTGTCATTGAGTAATTTATCCCCATTGGCTTCGATGAAAGTGTAGAAATAAATTGATGTTTTCAGCGTTTATTTATCTACCACGCACTCTTTAACAGACAGTAGCAAATTCTA
Source organism: Medauroidea extradentata (assembly GCA_003012365.1). Classification (NCBI taxonomy): domain Eukaryota; kingdom Metazoa; phylum Arthropoda; class Insecta; order Phasmatodea; family Phasmatidae; genus Medauroidea; species Medauroidea extradentata. The sequence continues at coordinate 91,690 of PNEQ01062957.1, forward strand.
ACACGCATTGCTGTTCAGAATTTGTAAAAAATTTCATTTAATTTTAAAATTTGTATTTTTCTTATTCATTCTGAGTGAATTTATTTCCGCTCTTGGATTATGTTCTCAGGTACTCCTTGCTGAAGTTTCAGTGCTCCAAACAAACAAACAAAGAATTTCCCAAAGTGGAAAATATGTCCGATATTTAAATTATAAATTGACATCCACAATGAACCCGAAACTTATGCAATAATTCCGGCTTGTGCTCTTTCAGTACAAGCCGGAAGACCCTTTTCAGTAGCAGTACTCATCCTGTATACTGTGATATCAGTACTTTTGTGTCACAATGGTAAATACGATTTTCTGTTCAGTGAATAAAGAATTTATTACATTAAAAAAAATATATTTTTTTTTTACTTTGGAATGCATGATACTCGTACCATATATTAGTTTATGCTGGGTTTGATAATTTTAAGTGTATTCAGTACATGCTGCGTTAAAAATTAACCTTCAAAGAACTTTCTGTTTATTATTTCAAATAAATAATACCTTTTGCATTTTAAGTTATGAGCATATAGGCTGTATGTATACTTAAAAATACACATACGTAGTCTACACACATACACACACACATCTACATATATATTACTGAAACAATTTAAAAACCAAACACAAAATTTTTCATTGGTTAATTTTTAACGCTGCTATAACAAGGTTATATGATTGAGCAAACTAATCTCCGTATATGTGTGTTTGTACCTTATGTGTGCATACATATACGTAAGTATATAACCATACAATGTATATACACGTAAGTCTTGTTATAATATTCATTTACTTATTTTATTTGTCCAGGATTGGAAAAGCATATGTGTGCAAATAAACGTGTAAGGTGTGTTAAAAATATTTTGTACGCAGACCAGCTCCGGTAAAAGAACAAAGTGTCCGTGCACATTTTTCGTATTGTCAGATATAATGTAATTAAGGGTGCTGCCAACTCCGAGCCTTCGTCGAACCTTCATTTATGCCACCAGTGATTTTTCTTTCATCTCAGCGCGGCGCATATTGCTAAATGGTTAGTTAGGCTGTTTTTTCAATACTCTAAAACTACAGGCTGTATTTTATCGGCCTAAATCATCACTGTAAAACAACTTAAATTATTACTGCGTTCGAATTATACATCTAATTTTTAAAAGCTATGTTTTCCTCTCCACATTAAAGGAAATGGATATTGTCTGAACGCAATATCGGAACAGATTACTGGAATTCACCGAATATAATTTTTACACAAAAAACCCTATCCTTACTCCAGCCATGGATCTGAGATAGGCAGAGCCCTTGATCTGTAACTAAAAATATGTACACTAAGCCAGTGATGAAGTGAACTGACAACTCAAGTATAAATCCGAACTTACCATTCCACTATCGGAGGAGAATCCATGTCCATACGATCTCTTTGGCCATCCACCATCAACGATTACAGTTATGAAAGGATAACCTTCATCTATTTCGCCTTTTTCTAGGGCCAACCGCTTCTCTTCATTTATTGCAGCAACCATCTTTTTAGTCAGTTTTTCTTCCCACAACTGAAAAACATAAATAATGTAATTTTTTACGCGGTTCAAGGAATATTGCATTATTAAAAATTATTTAAGAATATCCAGCACATCGTCTAGTTTCGTGATATAGACTGTCTGAGAAAAAAAGCAAATATATTTAATGACAACTTAGTGATATTTTCTTAATACTTCAAACCAAGGCCGTAGAACAGGTGTGGACATTCGCCTGGAAACTTGACCCCCTTGTTTGGCTGCAGTTCACCAAGTTACCGAGAATATTGTGTTTTATTGGCGCTGCAGTTAGGGCGGTCGGACTCAAACTCCGCCCACTTCCCTCCAACTAAGATTAACAATTTATCAAAACCTCCTCTTTTTTTTTTTATACATTTATGAAATACTTCCTTCGCTCACAATCCTAAAGCATGCATCATTATTTATTTTATAATGTTAACTATGGAAAAAGTGGGCGGAGTTAGAGGCCTACCGCCCTGTCTGCAGTGCCAAAGATACACAACACTCTCGGTACTTTACGAACTGCAGCCAAACAACAAGGGGGTCAAACAAAATACATTGGTAGATAGGCGAGTGTCCATATCTATACTTCTACGACCGTGCTTCAAACCAAGGAGTACTTTTCATGAGTTGCAAACATAAGATATGTTGCTATTCGTCATAAATAGTTAGATAGTTAGACTCATAACAACAGAATATTTTCATTCCTAGTTCCTGCGGCCCACATATATATATAATTTTTAAGCATAAAGGTGGCCGAAACTACGGTTGAACATTAAAAACATGACGAAAATCACCTCGTTTAAATGTAGTTGTACATTTATATAAACATTACTTAATGAAAAAAAAATTTTAATGTGTTACAAGGAAGTAAATTGCCAGATTTAAAATGGTTTCTAATACTGAACAAGTGGGCTAAAAACTTACCTTTTCCACCTTTTTTTCGTGCTTCATAAAATGTTTGGCGGTTAGCACTGGAACATCTACTACAGCGAATAATTCTTCAGCTTGACTGTGCCCTACTCCTGAAGCTATAGCACCCCACACAAATGCTGTGTTGATAGTGTTTCCACTTTCAGGTGATGTGGTGTTAATTAATTTGATTTTGTCGCACATTTGGCATTTGAACCGTAGGCTACTTTTCAAACCTATTCGAGTTTCACCCTCCAAAACGTACTTCCCTCCAGTGCAGAAAGACTTGTGGTTTGAAATTGTATCATACTGTCACATGAAGTACATAAGATCTATTACACGGCGGCCTTCAATTTCAAAACGTTCAGTTTTGCTTGTTTCAACAACCAATGGATGTAACTCTTCGTCGCTGAAAGTAGAGAGAAATGTGATTCTGTTAAAATTAGCTTTAGTGATACAAGGTATGTTAACATAAAATCAATTTTTACGAAAAATAATTACACAATACAGTTTATTCACGAAAGTAAAATAGGTTTAAAAAATTACCTTGATTCGAAAGGGTCATCTAAAGGAACTGGTGTTGCAACAAGTTGAGAAATTAGGGGCACTCTCTTGGAGTATGTTTTCTGAACCTGTCGCAAGGAATATAGTGTACTGGAGCCAGCTTCTGGCGTGATTTCTGGTGTAATGCAGACTACTACATTCTCCTGTCGTGATTTTCCAAGATGTAGAGGAGTATCTAATCCGCTAAAAACAATATGTGTACCGTTGTTAAACCAATAACGTCAAACACAATAAACAAAATTTAACTTTCGTAATACATTTCTCACCTTGGTTCAGGAAATTTTTGTAAAGGAACTTGGGGTAAATTCATACCAGGAAGTGATTCTTTCTTGGCAGAGGTTTCTTTAATGATTGCTACTGGCAATGTAACCAAATCTGCATTTTTAAATTGCAGTGCATCGCTAAAACCTCAATTTTGTTTATCTGGCGATGCACGTTCTGACAATAAAGCTTCATCACTGGAAAAAAAAATGCATGGTTATTATTTTAATCCTAAATGCTAAAAAAACATTGATAATATTATATTAATAGAAACTGTCATTACCTCACTTCAGTCATCTCCTCTAACGGAACTGGTGTCGGAAACCATGAAGTAAATGGGGTACTTTTAGAGTATGTCTTTTGTTTGCTCAGGCATGGTGTGTTTGGCGTAGCGGTTTCTTGATCTTCAGTTCCTGTTTGCACAGTTCTAAAATACGAAAGCAAAATAATGCATCACATAAACGTATTTTTTTTTCTGTGCAAGTAGAATAAGAAAGCAAAACTGAATTTGAACGTAAGGTAAGCTTCAATGACCAGTGGACAATGTATTTCGCAAATTCATTTGCCACCTTACAGGGCGTGGTATCTAATTCGACGCTTAATTAATTAATCCATAACTGTAGATTTCTTGAAGCCAATTTGCGAAAATTAAACAATAGCAATCCTAGACAATAGTTTTGGCCAACGTTTTAAACAAATTTGTTTCCAGTGTTACGAACTTCTGAGGCACAATCTCTGACGCCGGAACCTCGTGCATTTAACTGCGGCGCAAGAGATCACGCGTAACGAATTAGTAATTCTGGATAAATATTTACTGGTAAAGTTGGCAAATGCCATTATCTAGCATTGTCATTGATGTTTTCAGCGTTTATTTGCCTAGCACGCACTCTTAGCTGACAAAATTCGACAAAACCGATTATTCCTGTCCTTATCTAGGAACTTAAGCAGCTAGAATGCTAAGCAACTCCAGTTGTCGGAAGTATTGAACGCAGTCACAATGACCTTGCCTACAACCTGTTCGCATTTTCTGTATAGTCACCACATTCAACACCAAAATAGTCAATAAAAATATAATTCCAGCTTTATTCTAAAGTTAGACTACTATTCCAGATAGCAACGTATAGACAACCTTAACTAAGAATATTTATCCATGCACTTATGAACTGCAATATTAGTTATTGGAATCAGAGGTTTATGAAATGCACAACTTGAACTCTGTGGGACACTACCTAAGGACTGGCGGCAGGCTTTAACTGTAGGATGTACCCTTCCTAACTTATCAAATGAACATTTAAATTATCCTAACACACTGGTACAAAGGAAAAGACGTTAAGAAGCTCGGTCACTCTCTTAATATCTAAACCTATCCAGTTACTACAAAATAAACAGAGTATCTTCTTATCTAATGCTCCACTTGGAGCCACCCCACTACCGATAACCTTCAATAGCTCTTCCACGCCTCCGCTGTCTTCAGACATCTAAGAAACGTCATTATCAAAAAGCTGAAAGACAAAATCCGAAAAAATAATGTCGCAACTCTATACATAATGCCTGATTTGACCTCGGCCATATCGTCCTAAAAATAGTTTTATGCCGACACCCTAATTTCAAAATCACAGGAAGTAGAGATGGGTGTGGCTGAGGTGAGGAGTGAGCTGGAGTGCCCTAGTGAAGAAAGAATGGCATTCGAGGAGTCTGAAAGAAATACTTCTGCTGAACTAGCACTCAGTGGCCGAGAAGGGAAGGCTGTAGAAGGGGGTGGGGTGAGCGACAACATACCGGCCGCGTAGTTGAAATCAGGACGCGGACGCGCTACTCAACGACCTACGAACGGGATGCAAAAGTAACTGTGTACTAAAATATCATGGAACTGTCTGAGCTGCGTGTTGCCCGCTTCAATGAGAGGCCTCGACCACAGTTCTAAAATAAAGGCAAATGCAAAGAAAAAAAATATATAAAGAATTAGAGGCCTCGGCCACAGTTCTAAAATAAAGGCAAATGCAAAGAAAAAAATATATAAAGAAACAAATATTACTAAAAAATTTACGACCACAATATTTTTACTTACTGAGCGTTAAGCCACCCGTGAAGTTTCCAAAACATCTGTGGTCGGATCGACAACGCAAAATAATTACATGTGAATTAAGTATAACAGTAATAATAATGTTTTCTTTCTAACCAATTACAACAAACTGACACAGCCATATAAGCATTATTTGGCATAAATATTACGAAATTTCGTATTGATTACAAATAATTTTATGTCTTACTTTACACAATTTCAAAAAAAAAAAATACCGTATGATGTAACGGACTTTCAGTTTCACTCAGATTGTTACCTTCTTTTAAGGCACTCTCAAGTATTCGTCAAATATTTTAAAAACTAAATATCCTTCACGAAATTGGTTACAACAGTCTTACCATGAATTTGTTTCTTGGTTTTCTATAGAGCTTGTGATTTATCACTACGAACACAGAACAATGCTGGTAAGGATAAATTCAGCTAAACAAACTTGACTTAAAGTAACATGTTAAAAAAAAAAAGGTGTCCTTACTTATAAGAGCCCCTTTTCCATGAATTGAAAATACCAATGGTCATGAAACACAGACACAGTCTTTATTTTCAATTTACTTATAATTTAATTGTTATCCCGGGATTTAAGACGTTTCTCATAATGACAATCTAGCCTATATAAAAATACTATTTAAGCTGTAAAATAAGAATTGCATAACAACATGGAATATTTAATTTTTGCAGAATGAAAAATCTTTCTACACTCGTCACACTCCTGTCTAGTCGACGTTTTATTTCCTTTTTTTATAAAAATGCCTTTTTGCCTCTTCATCGACAAAATTGATTTAAGTGCTAGAATTTATTCATTAGAGTTCACTCACAAATAATTCAAAATAAATATGTAAGAGCAGGCAGCAGGCTTTGATTTATAGTAATTTCCCTGTACAAGCTTTCAAGAAGGCGTGTCAGTATGGATCCTGTATTTTCGCGAATGGAATTTTGTCCCAGTTTGTTTCAGTGCCTTACGTTCACATCTGCATTTCTGCTACATGGTTATTGGCAGGCGGCAGCGTGTCTGTGTGAAAAGCCGTATCTCATTTGACTGAGCCAATTACAAAAACTTTCCAGCAACACCACACGTCTGTGATTGGCCGGTAGATCCCAAGTTTCACTACAGTTGAAATATCCAATCACTGACCACGAAGCAGAACTGAAGATGTTCACATAAGGCACGGAAACAAAATGAGGCAAAATTCTTTTCGCGAAAAACAAGGGTCCCTACTGATTAGGTATTTTTTGACATTACTTCACAATTTTTTCTTGCATTGTAAGGCTCAATAATAAATTACTTGTATACTGTCTGATATTTACTCGAAAATAGTAAATAGCACAGTATCCCACATATCCCTGCAAATATCACACAATATTAAGATAATTTACTATCTAACACTGTAAAATTAGTAGGAGAATAATATTTAAGGTGCGAAAGTTCACAAAAGTGGGTTGTTAGCCTTCTTGAAAACTTGTTACGTGGAAAATATTAAAAATCCAAGATGGTCGTGCTCAATTCCCCTTAAATATTGCATGAAAACGGTATTCGAGGGCTAAGCATCACACACCTGACACCCAAACTGTGGGCTCGTAGGCGTCTGTATAATGAACCCTGGTAGATGACATGAAATGAAGCCCACTACTGAAAAGCGACGCAACGCGAAGTGCCGGGCGAAAAATCGGGGACCGACCCTGCCGGGGGTCGAACACGAATCACCTTGGTGGGAGACTAGGAGCGTAGCATTAATAAGGATAGTTGATGCTACGCCCTTCGTGAATAACCTACGTACCGTTTTGTGGTATTAAACAACCTCAAAAACAGCACAAGTAATGTGTACATACATTGAAACGAAAACGAGCATGACGCGATTTGACACGTAAACTAAAGTCAACGATTTTGCTGGCCCACATTAACATTACTTTCGTACGGAAACGGTTTGCCATCTTAGTGTTCGGCAACGAGTGATGTTTGTGAGGTGAACTTGTTTCCGTCTTATTCCCACGCAAAACGATTGCCCCGCAAGAAATGTGCGCAAGATTTATTCACGGCCACACACAGTAAACAGATGAATAAGGCGAAACCAGGCCCACACTTCAGTAACGCAGTGACAATGGATAGATATACACCTGCGGAACTGACCGACATGACATGGTCTTGATTTATGGTGAAGCAAAGTGCAGTGGAAGAATAGCTGCACGAGTGTATCGCACAAGATATTCAAACAGACGACACCCAGC
>PNEQ01062959.1:0-17538 GCA_003012365.1 Medauroidea extradentata
TCCAAAAGACGATGTAGGGGCTCTAACACACTAGCCTTGTCCTGCAAAAACCGTTCATAAAAGTTAAGCAAGCCCAAAAATGCCTGCAGCTCCTTTTTATTTTGGGGCATTGGTACCTGACGAATTGCTTCTACCTTGTCTTTTGTAGGATGAATACCCTCTGCATCTATTCTGTACCCTAGAAAATTCACCACTGATGCAAACACACACTTTGACTTCTTCAATCATAACCCAGCCTTGTCTATTCTATCTACTACTGCTGTTACCCGTGTCCAATGTTCCTCTTCATTTGGGCCTGTTATTAGCACATCGTCTAATAACACCACCACTCCATCTACCCCTGCTAGTAGTGATTCCATGAGCCTTTGGAATACAGCAGGGCCACTACTCACCCCAAACTGTAGACGATGGACTTTGAAAAGCACCTTGCTTGTATTAACCGTTAACAAACTTGCAGTGTCATCGTCTACTCCAACTTGCATGTAGACATCTTCCAAGTCTAACTTGGTGAAGTACTTCCCTCCTGCTAATGATACCAGTGCCTCATTAATGGTTGGCAATGGATAACACTCTGTATTGCATACTGTATTGATAGCGCCCTTGTAGTCTGCACAAATACGTACGGACCCATCACATTTCATGATAGGCACAATGGGTGTTGCCCATGCTGGCTAATAGGCTCCCCGCATCACAAGTTTGTCAACCGCATCCCCTACCTTATCTCTTATTGCAAAGGGCACTGGTCTACATTTTCTAAATATTGGCGTGGCTCCCTCTTTGAGTGTGAGCGTCACCGGTGGACCCTTGTATTGTCCCAGATTTTTGTTGTCAAACACCCTAGGATATTTGGCTACCAGTTCCTTTACTCACTGGATTTCACAGTTCCTCTGCATCACATCCAATTTTGCATCATAACTCTGTACTGAATATATGCCTTCCACCGAAATTCCCAGAGGCTCCAACCAATTCTTCCCCATCAAACTCGGTCTATTTCCTGCTACCACTAACAAAGGAAGCGATGCTGTTTTGTCTCTTATTGTCACAGACAATGTTTTAACTCCCTTAACCTGCAATTGTTCTTGGGACCACGTATGCAAGGCAATGTTACAAGTATCTAATGGTGGTCGTTCAGGCCACAGATATTTGTAAGTCTCCCAACTTATAACAGAAAAACTTGCACCTGTATCTACTTCCATGCAATGCTTGTTACCATCTAACAACACATCAACCACCAAGGGTGCCTTACTTTTCAGGGCTTGCAGACTATATAAACTGTACATTCCTACTGCTTCATCACTATCCCCATCTTGCTCCAGTACTGTATCTAACAGCATGTGGGTCCTACCAGAGTTTGCCTTGCTGCCTTCACTAGGCTTACCCTGTCGGTTCGTGCCTGCATTCTGTTTCTTTTTCTTTATACATGCTTTCTATATATGCCCGCGTTTGGAACAAAAACGGCAAATTGTTGTTACATGCCTACATATTTCCACTGGATGGTTCCCAGAGCACCGCCAACATAGCTGTTTCTGTTGGCTCTCCTGTAGGCCTACATTTTGTTTAACAGTCGCCGTGTCTATGCTCATCTTTGAGTCGATCCGTCTGCCTGTACGGTTTCCCGCCACTACAGCATGCACTGAATGTCTGTCATCACTGAGTGGACTTACCTCCCGTCCTGTAGGCCCTCCTCGTAGGTCAGCGATATTTTTTCCTGTTGCTTCTGCCGCCATGGCAATATCAACTGCGTCCTTAAAACTCAGTGGGTCCTTGGACAACAAAACGTGTTGAACTGATCTACCATGCACACCGCACACCAGTCTGTCTCTCAGCATCCGCTCCAAATTCGTAAAATTGCAATGATACTCAAACGCCGTAATTCTGCTAAATACACAGCTACTGTTTCACCCTCCAGCTGATCCCGTTTCAAAAACTTGTACGGATCTACGATCTCACTAGGCTTCGGTTCAGAATGTTCAGCGAGCTTAGTAAACACTTCGGTTACAGGTGTTTTATCGGTAGCCTGCGGAGCTAAAAGCGATGCAACTAGGTTATACAGATCTGTTCCACAAACCGTGAAAAACACTGCGCGCTTAGATTCGTCATCTTCAACTTTATTTGCAATAAAATAAAATTGTATTCTTTCGCGGTAAGTCTTCCACGTGTCCCGACCCGGCACAAACTCTCCCATCACACCGATTGCCGCCATCGCTCGATATCACTCCCGCAATAATTACGTAAACGAACGAATCCGCTAATCCTCGTCGCCACTATTATGTACCCGTTAACGCATACTGCCCCGATAATTTACGATTCGAGGTTCCTCTCCACCACAGAGCCGTGTCCGCCATTCAACATGTCCGGATACCAACTGTCTATCCTCTGTTGCCAACTTACACATTACACAAAGTCCCAGTACACTACACTTTATAAATTTGAAATCTTGGTCAACAGTATTGAAGAAATTGAATTTTTTTATTTTGTTTGTATTTCGCTATGAATGAGACAGTAACATTGGTTTGTTGTGTTTAAAGCAAAAATTAAATTAAAAGTATATGAATTCAATAGGTGTATTACTAAATTTTCTATTTTGGGAGTGTTATCCTATCACACATAGCACAGCACACACACAACATACAAGGCATTGGTGTAGTGTAAGAGCAGATACGGAACACATGTAAAATCCCACGAATGTTGTCTTGTTCATTGCAATGTGCAGACACCTTTCTTTGCTTATACTTTGAATGACTGTCAGCCAGCGATAGTAAATTTGATAGCGATTGACATTTTGAGAGACTGGATGAGTTCAACGACTTGTAGTTTTAGTTATGTCCATTCAAGATAGCTTCATCAACTCATTTTAACATTATACTTGTCCAGCCCAATGACTTTGTTGAGCATCATCATCTCTTCATTACATCACTTTTATCCCATCTCCGTGTATGTTACCCTTTATGTTTCTATCATTCCTTTTCTTGAGTCTACTACATTCATCTTTTAACTTAATATGAATGGTAGATTGAATGTTTTCCCACAATTTTTCAGTGATCCACTTGTTTTGGTTTTTATTATATCAGTTTTTTATTTTTCTTAACTCTCTTACCATAATACTATTTATTGTATTTTTTTTATTTTGTATTTTTGAAAAGTTTTACACAATTTTTGGTTGTAAAAGCATATAATTTATGGGAAGACTAATTCCTGTTAAATGCCTAAACATCAGTTGTGTCTGTGTGACATCAGAATTTAACACAGGGGTGTTAAAATATTTGAGAAAAACAAAATATTCTGTTCACTGGCTTTTGTTTAGCAGATTTGTTGCTATATTGACTGACGCCTTACTCAGCAAACCTGTTACTCCGAGTCCATTCAGTACTTGAAGTAATTTACTCAAAGTTCCATTTCCCTGCAAAATTTTTAAAATACAAGGAATCATGTGACATTTTATCATTTATAAGTTATTGTAGGTGTTCCATGTAATAAGATTTTTTCAGATCTGCTACTACTGATTTAGCAGTTTTCAAATTTGACTCTAACTAATTCTGACCATTTTGAGTAATAATCATAGACATCCAGATATTCGGAATTAGCATATTGCAAAATATCATTACTTACAATTTGAAAACGTAACTTTGGTTGTTCTGTCTGCATCAACATTTGCTTAACATTTTTTCAGAATATTTTTCACAGATCTTACACTTTTCAACAATCTTCTTTACAGCGTCTGTTTAAACCATTCATAAAAAAAAAAAATTGCACTTGCTAATGTCTTAGTAATTCCTTGATGTGTTTCATGAACTCAAAGCAAAATATTTGGTCTATATCTTTAAGGAGCAGTAATTCTATTTTCATCTTTATAATATAAAAATGAATCGCAAAATATGTTGGTAAGCGCATAACTCAACAACGCCTGGACCAATTTGGCCAATTCGTTTTTTTTTTTATGTTCGTTGAAGTTCAAAGATGGTTTTTACGGCGAGAAAAATTCGAATAATTGCCGGAAAAAAGCTCTAAAAACAGAAGAGTCAGTTTGAGCGTTATTGCTATTGTTGTTTAAACAATGTAGGTATGTTCCTGTGATCGAGGCCTTAAGCATACTCAGGTATTGTATAAATTTTGGGGTGTGGGAGGGGTGGAGTTACGGGTTCGTATCCCTAGCAAGACTTTGCGATGGGAATTACATGACATCTTACAAGCGTATTGCGCGCGCTCTTTACACTGTAATTGAGTACGCTAGCTGTTAAATGCCGGGCTGCTGTTTTTCGGTGGAAGCCGCAGCCGGGCAGCTGTTTTATAGAGAAATAAAGATGAATTATAAAATGTACGCTTAGCGCAGTGGACTGGACAAATCTGTTTGTATTTGATGTTTTAAAGATAAACAGTGAATATAGTATATATAATATAGAATATAGTATAATATAGAATATAGTATAATATAGAATATAGTATCACCATCAATTAACACGTAACTAAAAGTTACTCTTACGCGGGCGAAGCCGCAACGGGACAGCTAGTGTACAATAAAATTATTGTATGACAAACAGTAATTAATTTATAATTGCGAAACTTCATCACAATGAGTATATTGGCTCAAAATGATTTTTTAATTTATCATATACCGAATGAATTAAACAGTTCAAACTGCTATCACAGTCATATACTTATGCTTTAGGAACTGCCTTTTCCAGGGACAAAATGCAGTTCAATGTCATGAACAGCTTCAATCTAATTTTTTGTAACCTTACTGACTGAATTTGGTGAAAGGTTTTTTCGTTACTGCAATTAGAGGCAGGTGATCAGTTTTCACTGTTATTTTCCGTCCATAATCTCTGTGATGAAACTTCTTACATGCAAACAATAAAACTAATAATACTTTATCTACTTGTCCATGCCTCAGCTCACATTCAGTAAAATTTTTACCTGCTTACCATACTGTTTTCTTATAGCGTAGAAGCACTGATACAGTAGCAGACTTGATACTGCCTGTCTGAATAATAATAGGATTATCAGGGTACTGATACCGAGGTAATTTTTTGTTTAATGTTCTTACACTTTCTCTATGAACACTATCAATCCAACTAAAAACTCTATTTTTCTTAAACTTGCTTAGTGGTGTTGATATTTCTAAGTAATTAAGGAATGAATTTCCTAAATAATTTGTAATTCCTAAAAACTGTTGCAAACTCTCGTTTTTTTGGGATATCATATTGTACAACGGCACAAATTTGTTCCACATCTGGCTCTACTAAGCCATTTGAAAAAACTCATCAGTAAAACCAAGCTCTGCAAAGAAACGTGGGTGGTGAGGGAGAGAGAAGTGCTGGACTGCCCGCATTGGAGGAAGGGGAGGAGGACGGTAAACTGTTGACAACAAGCTCCCGGCTGGCCGTGCTACAGTGAAGTAGCCTGCAAACAAGATTACTAAACAAACTGCTGCAAAAGTGTCAAATTCTGTGCTGTATTTAAACATAATATTATTTCAATGTGTGGTTAATGGTTACTTGTGTATTTAATAATAATTTGTAATGAATAAAAACTCACTTAAATCTCATGTTTGTTGCAAGGATGTATTTCATAAGTGCAGATGCACCAAACAGTCGAGTACTACCGTCACTGGTAGCTACTTCTGTTGCCATGTCTTTGTTTCTCGTATGCTTCTCTCTTGTTTATTATATCCTGTCTACCATAAACAATGCTAGAACTCTGTGTGCTAATACATATTGCAATATTACCTTTATATTCAAATAGATCTACCGTAAACAATTCAAGAGCTCTGTGTGCTAATACCTGTTGCGGTATTCCCTTTACAGTCAAATAAATCGACCATAAACAATTTAAGAGCTGTGTGTGCTAATACATGTTGCGTTATTCCCTTTATATTCAAATAAATCTACCGTAAACAATTCAAGAGCTCTGTGAGCTAATACATATTGCGGTATTAACTTTATAATCAAATAAATCTACCGTAAACAATGCAAGAGCTCTGTTTACTAATACATGTTGCGATATAACCTATATAATGAAAAAAAAACTACCGTAAACAATTCAAGAACTGTGTGTGCTAATACTTGTTGCGTTATTCCCTTTATGTTCAAATAAAAATACCGTGAACAATTCATGAGCTATGTGTGCTGATACTTGTTGCGTTATTCCCTTTATGTTCAAATAAATCTACCGTAAACATTTCAAGATCTGTGTGTGCAAATACATGTTGCGTTTTTCCCTTTATATTCAAATAAATCTACCGTAAATTATTAAAGAGCTGTGTGTGCTAAAACATGTTGAGTTATTCCCATTATATTCCAATAAAATCTACTGTAAACAATGCTAGAGCTCTGTGTGCTAATACATGTTGCGGTATTCCCTTTATAATCAAATAAATCTACCGTAAACAATGCAAGAGCTCTGTTTACTAATACATGTTGCGATATAACCTATAAACTGAAAAAAAAAACTACCGTAAACAATTCAAGAACTGTGTGTGCTAATACTTGTTGCGTTATTCCCTTTATGTTCAAATAAAAACACCGTGAACAATTCATGAGCTATGTGTGCTGATACTTGTTGCGTTATTCCCTTTATATTCAAATAAATTTACCGTAAACAATTCAAGAGCTCTGTGTGCTAATACATGTTGAGTTATTAACTTTATATTCAAATAAATCTACCGTAAACAATTCAAAAGCTGTGTGTGCTAATACATGTTGCGTAGTTCCCTTTATACTCAAATTAATGTACTGTAAACAATTCAAGAGCCCTGTGTGCTAATATATGTTGCATTATTCCCTTTATTTCCAAAAAAAATACCGTAAACAATTCAAGAGCTGTGTGTGCTAATACATGTTGCGTTATTCCCTTTATATTCAAATAAATGTACTGTAAGCAATGCAAGAGCTTTTTGTTCTTATACATGTGGCATTATTCCCTTTATATTCAAATTAATTTACCGTAAACAAATAAAGTGCTTTGTGTGCTAAAACATGTTGCTTTATTCCCTTTATAATCAAATAAATGTATTGTTAACAATGCAAGTGCTCTGTGTGCTAATACATGTAGCGTTATTCCCTTTATAATAAAATAAATGTACAGTAAACAATGCAAGAGCAATGTGTGCTAATACATGTGGCATTATTCCCTTATTATTTAAAAAAATATACCATTAACATTACAAGAGGTCTGTGTGCAAATACATGTAACATTATTCCTTTTATATTAAATAAATAAATCTACCGTAAACAATTCAAGAGTTCTGTGTGCTAATACATGTGGTGTTATTCCCTTTGTGTTCAAATAAATGTACCATAAACAATTCAAGAGCTGTGTGTGCTAATACATGTAGCGTTATTTACTTTATAATAGAATAAATGTACTGTAAACAATGCAAGAGCATTTTGTGCTAATACATGTGGCGTTATTCACTTTATGTTCAAAAAAATCTACCATAAACAATGCAAGAACTCTGTGTACTAATACATATGGCATTGTTCTCTTTATATTCAAATAAATCTACTGTAAACAATTCAAGAGCTGTGTGTGCTAATACTTGTTGCATTATTTCCTTTATATTCAAATAAATCTACCATAACACATTCAAGAGCTGTGTGTGATAAGACATTTGGCGTTAAACCTTTTATATTCAAATAAATCTTCCGAAAAATAATCAAGAGCTGTGTGTGCTAATACATGTTGCATTATTCCCATAATATTAAATAAATCTACCGTAAAAAATGAAGAGATCTGTGTGCTAATACATGTGGCGTTATTCCCTTTATATTCAAATAAATCTTCCGTAAACAATTCAAGAGCTGTGTGTGCTAATACATGATGTGTTATTCCCTTTATAATCAAATAAATGTACTGTAAACAATGCAAGAGCACTGTGTGCTAAAACATGTGGCGTTATTCCCTTTATATTCAAATAAATCTACCGTAAACAATTTAAGATCTGGGTTTGCTAATACATGTGGCGTTATTCCCTTTATATTCCAATAAATCTACCGTAAACAATTCAAGAGCTCTGTGTGCTAATACATGTCGAGTTATTAACTTTATATTCAAATAAATCTACCGTAAACAATTCAAAAGCTTTGTGTGCTAATACATGTTGCATTAATCCCCTTTATATTCAAATAAATCTAATGTATACAATTAAAGAGCTGGGTTCGCTATTACATGTGGCGTTATTCCCTTTATATTCCAATAAATCTACCGTAAACAATTCAAGAGCTGTGTGTGCTAATACTTGTTGCATCCTTCCCTTTATACTCAAATAAATCTACCGTAAACAATTCAAGAGCTCTGTGTGCTAATATATGTTGCGTTATTCCATTTATAAACAATTAAATCTACCGTAAACAATTCAAGAGCTGTGTGTGCTAATACATGTAGCGTTATTCCCTTTATATTCAAATTAATGTACTGTAAACAATGCAAGAGCTCTGAATGCTAATACATGTTATATTAATCACTTTACAGTCAAATAAATCTATCGTAAACAATTCAAGAGCTCTGTGTGCTAATACATGTAGCGTTATTCCCTTTATATTCAAATTAATGAACTGTAAACAATTCAAGAGCTCTGTGTGCTAATAAATGTTGCGTTATTCCCTTTACATTAAAATAAATCTATCGTAAACAATTCAAGAGATCTGTGTGCTTACACATGTTGCGTTATTCCCTTTATATTCAAATAAATCTACCGTAAGCATTTCAAGAGTTGTGTGTGCTAATTTAAGTTGCGTTATTCCCTTTATATTCAATTAAATCTACTGTAAACAATGCAAGAGCTCTGTGTGCTAATTATTGTTGTGTCATTCCCTTTATATTCAAATAAATGTACCGTAAACAATCCAAGAATTGTGGGTGCCAATACATGTGGTGTTATTCCCTTTATATTCAAATAAACCTACCGTAAACAATTCAATAGCTGTGTGTGCAAATACTTGCTGCGTCCTTCCCATTATATTCAAATAAATCAACCTTAAACAATTCAAAAGCTCTGTGTGGTAATACATGTTGCAATATTCCCTTTATAATCAAATCAATGTACTGTAAACAATGCAAGAGCACTGTGTGCTAATACATGTGGTGTTATTCCCTTTATGTTCAAATAAATCAACTGTAAACAATGCAAGAGCTCTGTGTGCGAATATATGTTGCGTTATTCTCTTTATATTCAAATAAATCTTTCGTAAACAATTCAAGAGTTCTGTGTGCTTACACATGCGGTGTTATTCCCTTTATATTCAAATAAATCTACCGTAAACAATTCAAGAGCTCTGTGTGCTAATACATGTTGCAATATTCCCTTTATAATCAAATCAATGTACTGTAAACAATGCAAGAGCACTGTGTGCTAATACATGTGGTGTTATTCCCTTTATGTTCAAATAAATCTACCATTAACAATTCAAGAGCTGTGTGTGCTTATATATGTAGCGTTATTCACTTTATACTAGAATAAATGTACTGTAAACAGTGCAAGAGCATTTTGTGCTAATACAAGTGGCGTTATTCCCTTTATATTGAAAAAAATCTACCATAAACAATGCATGAACTCTGTGTGCTAATACATATGGCATTGTTCTCTTTATATTCAAATAAATCTACTGTTAAGAATTCAGAAGCTGTGTGTGCTAATACATGTTGCGTTATTCTCTTTACTTTCAAATAAATTTACTGTAAACAATGCAAGACCTCTGTGTGCTAACACATGTTGTTTTATTCCCTTTATATACAAAAAATCTACTGTAAACAATTCAAGAGCTGTGTGTGCTAATACATGTTGCGGTATTCCCTTTAAAATCACTAATGTACTGTAAACAATTCAAGACCTCTGTGTGGTAATACATGTGGCGTTTTTCCCTTTATATTCAAATAAAACTACCGTAAACAATTTAAGAGCTGGGTTCGCTAATACATGTGGCGTTAATCCCTTTATATTCAAATAAATCTACCGTAAACAATTCGAGAGCTGTGTGTGCTATTACATGTGGCATTATTCTCTTTATATTCAAAAAATCTACCATAAACAATGCAAGAGCTATGTGTGCTAATACATATGGCATTGTTCCCTTTATATTCAAATAAATCTACCGTTAAGAATTCAGGAGCTGTGTGTGCTAATACATGTTGCGTTATTCCCATTATATTAAATAAATCTACCGTAAACAATTAAAGAGATCTGTGTGCTAATACATGTGGCGTTATTCCCTTTATATTCAAATAAATCTACCGTAAACAATTAAAGATCTGGGTTTGGTAATACATGTGGCGTTATTCCCTTCATATTCGAGTAAATCTACCGTAAACAATTCAAGAGTTGTGTGTGCTAATTCTTGTTGCGTCCTTCCCTTTATACTCAAATAAATCTACCGAAAACAATTCAAGAGCTCTGTGTGCTAATATATGTTGCGTTATACCCTTTATAAGCAAATAAATCAACAGTAAACAATTCAAGAGCTGTGTGGGCTAAAATATGTGGCGTTATTCCCTTTGCATTCAAATAAATCTACCGTAAACAATTCAAGAGCTGTGACCTAATTCTTGTTGCGTTAATCCCTTTATATTCAAATAAATCTACCGTAAACAATTCGAGAGCTGTGTGTGCTATTACATGTGGCATTATTCTCTTTTTATTCAAAAAAATCTACCATAAACAATGCAAGAGCTCTGTGTGCTAATACATATGGCATTGTTCCCTTTATATTCAAATAAATCTACCGTTAAGAATTCAGGAGCTGTGAGTGCTAATACATGTTGCGTTATTCCCATTATATTAAATAAATCTACCGTAAACAATTAAAGAGATCTGTGTGCTAATACATGTGGCGTTATTCCCTTTATATTCAAATAAATCTACCGTAAACAATTTAAGATCTGGGTTTGGTAATACATGTGGCGTTATTCCCTTCATATTCGAGTAAATCTACCGTAAACAATTCAAGAGTTGTGTGTGCTAATTCTTGTTGCGTCCTTCCCTTTATACTCAAATAAATCTCCCGAAAACAATTCAAGAGCTCTGTGTGCTAATATACGTTGCGTTATACCCTTTATAAGCAAATAAATCAACAGTAAACAATTCAAGAGCTGTGTGTGCTAATACATGTTGCGTTATTCCCTTTATATTCAATTAAATGTAATGTAAACAATGCAAGAGCTTTTTGTTATTATACATGTGGCATAATTCCCTTTATATTCAAATTAATTTACCGTAAACAATTAAAGTGCTTTGTGTGCTAATACATGTTGCTTTATCCCTTTAGAATCCAATAAATTTACTGTAAACAATGCAAGAGCACTGTGTGCTAATACATGTGGTGTTATTCCCTTTATGTTCAAATAAATCTACCATAAACAATTCAAGAGATGTGTGTGCTAATACATGTAGCGTTATTCACTTTTTTAAAAAAAAATCTACCATAAACAATGCAAGAGCTCTGTGTGCTAATACATATGGCATTGTGTCGTTTATATTCAAATAAATCTACCGTTAAGAATTCAGGAGCTGTGTGTGCTAATACATGTTGCGTTATTTTCTTTATATTCAAATAAATTTATTGTAAACAATGCAAGAACCTTGTGTGCTATTACATGTTGTGTTATTCCCTTTATATTCAAATAAATCTACCGTAAACTATTCAAGAGCTGTGTGTGCTAATACATGTTGCGGTATCCCTTTACATTCTAATAAATGTACTATAAACAATGCAAGAGCTCTGTGTGCTAA
This sequence comes from Medauroidea extradentata, assembly GCA_003012365.1. NCBI lineage: Eukaryota > Metazoa > Arthropoda > Insecta > Phasmatodea > Phasmatidae > Medauroidea > Medauroidea extradentata. The sequence continues at coordinate 11,723 of PNEQ01062959.1, forward strand.
GACATGAGGCGTTATTCCCTTTCTACTAAATAAATCTTCCGTAAACAATTCAGGAGCTGTGTGTGCAAATACATGTTGCGATATTCCCTTTAAAATTAAATAAGTGTACTGTTAACAATGCAAGAGCTCTGTGTGCTAATACTTGTTGTGTCATTCCCTTTATGTTCTAATAAATCTACCGTAAACAATCCAAGAACTGTGTGTGCCAATACATGTGGCGTTAATCCCTTTATATTCAAATAAATCTACCGTAAACAATTCGAGAGCTGTGTGTGCTATTACATGTTGCGTTATTCCCATTATATTAAATAAATCTACCGTAAACAATTTAAGAGCTCTGTGTGCTAATACATGTTGCATCCTTCCCTTTATACTCAAATAAATCTACCATAAACAATTCAAGAGATGTGTGTGCTAATACATGTAGCGTTATTCACTTTATAATAGAATAAATGTACTGTAAACAAAGCAAGAGCATTTTGTGATAATACATGTAGCGTTATTCCCTTTACATTAAAAAAAATCTACCATAAACAATGCAAGAGCTCTGTGTGCTAATACATATGGCATTGTGCCGTTTATATTCAAATAAATCTACCGTTAAGAATTCAGGAGCTGTGTGTGCTAATACATGTTGCGTTATTCTCTTTATATTCAAATAAATTTACTGTAAACAATGCAAGAACCTTGTGTGCTATTACATGTTGTGTTATTCCCTTTATATTCAAATAAATCTACTGTAAACAATTCAAGAGCTGTGTGTGCTAATACTTGTTGCATATTTCCCTTTATATTCAAATAAATCTACCATAACACATTCAAGAGCATTGTGTGGTAAGACATGTGGGGTTAATCTCTTTATATTCAAATAAATCTTCCGTAAACAATTCAAGAGCTGTGTGTGCTAATACTTGTTGCATCATTCCCTATATATTCAAATAAATCTGCCGTAAACAATTCAAGAGCTGTGTGTGCTAATACATGTGGCATTATTCCGTTTATATTCTAATAAATCTACCGTAAGCAATTCAAGAGCTGTGTTGCGCTATCCCTTTACATTCTAATAAATGTACTATAAACAATGCAAGAGCTCTGTGTGATAAAACATGAGGCGTTATTCCCTTTCTATTAAATCAATCTACCGTTAACAATTCAGGAGCTGTGTGTGCAAATACATGTTGCGTTATTCCCTTTAAAATTAAATAAATGTACTGTAAACAATGCAAGAGCTCTGTGTGCTAATACTTGTGTCATTCCCTTTATATACAAATAAATCTACCATAAACAATCCAAGAACTGTGTGTGCTAATACATTTGGCATTGTTCCCTTTATATTCAAACAAATATACCGTAAACAATTCAAGACCTGTGTGAGCTAATACTTGTTGCGATATTTCCTTTATACTCAAACAAATCTACCGTAATCAATTCAAGAGCTCTGTGTGCTAATACATGTTGAGTTATTAACTTCATATTCAAATAAATCTAACGTAAACAATTAAAAAGCTGAGTTTGCTAATACATGTTGCATTATTCCCCTTTATATTCAAATAAATCTAACGTATACAATTTAAGAGCTGGGTTCGCTAATATATGTGGCGTTATTCCCTTTATATTCAAAAACATTTTCTACCATAAACAATGCAAGAGCTGTGTGTGCTAATATATGTTATGTTAATCACTTTATATTCAAATAAATCTACCGTAAACAATTCAAAAGCTGTGTAAGCTAATACATGTTGCATTATTCCCCTTTATATTCAAATAAATCTACCGAATAAAATTTAAGAGCTGGGTTCGCTAATACATGTGGCGTTATTCCCTTTATATTCCAATAAATCTACCGTAAACAATTCAAGAGCTGTGTGTGCTAATACTTGTTGCGTCCTTCCCTTTATACTCAAATAATTCTACCGTAAAAAATTCAAGAGCTCTGTGTGCTAATATATGTTGCGTTATTCCCTTTATAAGCAAATAAACCTACCGTAAACAATTCAAGAGCTCTGTGTGCTAATTAATACATGTGGCGTTATTCCCTTTACATTCAAATAAATCTATCGTAAACAATTAAAGTGCTCTGTATGCAAATACATGTTGCGTAATTCCCTTTATATTCAAATTAATGTACTGTAAACAATGCAAGAGCTCTGTGTGCTTATACATATTGCATTATTCCCTTTATTTCCAAATAAATCTACCGTAAACAATTCAAGAGCTGTGTGTGCTAATACATGTGTGTTATTCCCTTTATATTCAAATAAATGTACTGTAAGAAATGCAAGAGCTTTTTGTTCTTATACATGTGGCATTATTTCCATTATATTCAAATTAATTTACTGTAAACAATTAAAGTTCTTTGTGTGCTAATATATGTTGCATTATTCCCTTTATAATCAAATAAATGTATTGTTAACAATGCAATAGCTCTGTGTGCATTACATGTGGCATTATTCCCTTTCTATTCAAATAAATGTACTGTAAACAATGCAAGAGTTTTTGTTATTATACGTGTGGCATTATTCTCTTTATATTCAAATTAATTTACCGTAGACAATTAAAGTGCTTTGTGTGCTAATACATGTGGCATTATTCCCTTTATATTCAAATAATTCTACTGTTAACAATTCAAGAGCTGTGTGTGCTAATACTTGTTGCATCATTCCCTATATATTCAAATAATGTGCTAATACATGTAGCGTTATTCCTTTTATAATCAAATAAATGTACTGTAAACAATGCAAGAGAACTGTGTGATAATACATGTGGCGTTATTCCCTTTATATTCAAAAATATCTACCATAAACAATGCAAGAGCTCTGTGTGCTAATACATGTAGCATTAATCCCTTTATATTAAATAAATAAATATACCGTAAACAATTGAAGAGCTGTGTGTGCTAATACATGTTGCGTTATTCCCTTTATAAACAAATAAATGTACTGTAAACAATGCAAGAGCACTGTGTGCTAATACATGTGGTGTTATTCCCTTTATGTTCAAATAAATCTATCATAAACAATTCAAGAGCTGTGTGTGCTAATACATGTAGCGTTATTCACTTAATAATAGAATAAATGTACTGTAAACAATGCAAGAGCACTTTGTGCTAATACATGTGGCGTTATTCCCTTTATATTCAAAAAAATCTACCATAAACAATTCAAGAGCTGTGTGTGCTAATACTTGTTGCGACATTTCCTTTATACTCAAATAAATCTAACGTAAATAATTCAAGAGCTGTGTGTGCTAATACATGTGGCGTTATTCCCTTTACATTCAAATAAATCTATCGTAAACAATTCAAGTGCTCTGTATGCAAATACATGTTGCGTAATTCCCTTTATATTCAAATTAATGTACTGTAAACAATGCAAGAGCTCTGTGTGCTTATACATATTGCATTATTCCCTTTATTTCCAAATAAATCTACAGTAAACAATTCAAGAGCTGTGTGTGCCAATACATGTGGCATTGTTCTCTTTATATTCAAACAAATCTACCGTAAACAATTCAAGAGCTGTGTGTGCTAATACTTGTTGCGACATTTCCTTTATACTCAAATAAATCTACCGTAAACAATTCAAGAGCTCTGTGTGCTACTACATGTTGCTTTATCCATTTATAATCAAAAAAATGTACTGTAATCAATGCAAGAGCACTGTGTGATAATACATGTGGTGTTATTCCCTTTATGTTCAAATAAATCAGGCATAAACAATTCAGGAGCTGTGTGTGCTAATACATGTTTTGTTATTCTCTTTATATGCAAATAAATTTACTGTAAACAATGCAAGAACTCTGTGTGCTAATACATGTTGTGTTATTACCTTTATATTCAAATAAATCTACTGTAAACCATTCAAGAGCTGTGTGTGCTAATACTTGTTGCATAATTCCCTTTATATTGAAATAAATCTACCATAACACATTCAAGAGCTTTGTGTGGTAAGACATGTGGCGTTAATCCCTTTATATTCAAATAAATCTTCCGTAAACAATTCAAGAGCTGTGTGTGCTAATACATGTTGCGTTATTCCCATTATATTAAATAAATCTACCGTAAACAATTGAAGAGATCTGTGTGGTAATAAATGTGGCGTTATTCCCTTTATATTCATGTAAATCTTCCGTAAACAATTCAAGAGCAGTGTGTGCTAATAAATGATGTGTTATTCCCTTTATAATCAAATAAATATACTGTAAACAATGCAAGAGCACTGTGTGGTAATACATGTGGCGTTATTCCCTTTATATTCAAATAAATCTACAGTGAACAATTCAAGAGCTGTGTGCGCTAATACAAGTGGTGTTATTCACTTTATATTCAAATAAATCTACTGTAAACAATTCAAGAGCTGTGTAAGCTAATACATGTTTCATTATTCCCTTTACATTCTAATTAATGTACTGTAAACAATGTGAGGGAACTGTATGCTAATACAAGTGGTGTAGTTCCCTTTATATTCAAATAAATCTACTGTAAACAATTCAAGAGCTGTGTGTGCTAACACTTGTTGCATCATTCCCTATATATTTAAAAAAATCTGCCGTAAACAATTCAAGAGCTGTGTGTGCTAATACATGTGGCATTATTCCCTTTATATTCTATTAAATCTACCGTAAGCAATTCTAGAGCTGTGTGTGCTATTACATGTTGCGTTATTCCCCTTATAATCAAATAAATGTACTGTAAACAATGCAAGAGCTCTGTGTGCTAATACATGTGGCATTGTTCCCTTTAAATTCAAATAAATTTACCGTAAGCAATTCAAGAGCTGCGTGTGCTAATACATGTTGTGTTAATCACTTTATATTCAAATTAATCTTCCGTAAACAATGCAAGAGCTGTGTGTGCTAATACAAGTGGTGTTATTCCCTATATATTAAAATAAACCTACCGTAAACAATTCAAGTGCTGTGTGTGCTATTACATGTTGCTTTATTCCCTTTATAATCAAATAAATGTACTGTAAACAATGCAAGAGCTCTGTGTGCTAATACATGTGGCATTATCCTCTTTATATTCTAATAAACCTACCGTAAGCAATTCAAGAGCTGTGTGTGCTAATATGTGTGGCGTTAATCCCTTTATATTCAAATAAATCTACCGTAAACAATTCAAGAGCTGTGTGTGCTAATACTTGTTGCGACATTTCTTTTATACTCAAATAAATCTACCGTAAACAATTCAAGAGCTCTGTGTGCTAATACATGTTGCAATATTAACTTTATGTTCAAATAAATCTACCGTAACAAATTTAAGATCTGGGTTCGTTAATACATGTGGCGTTATTCCCTTTATAATCCAATAAATCTACCGTAACAATTCTAGAGCTGTGTGTGCTAATACTTGTTGCATAATTCCCTATATATTCAAATAAATCTACCGTAAACAATTCAAGAGCTGTGTGTGATAATACATGTTTCGTTATTCCCTTTACATTCTAATTAATGTACTGTAAACAATGTGAGAGCTCTGTGTGCTAATACAAGAGGTGTTATTCCCTTTATTTTCAAATAAATATACTGTATACAATTCAAGAGCTGTGTGTGCTATTACATGTTGCTTTATTCCCTTTATAATCAAATAAATGTACTGTAAACAATGCAAGAGCTCTGTGTGCTAATACATTTGGCATTATTCCCTTTATATTCTAATAAATCTACCATAAGCAATTCAAGAGCTGTGTGTGCTAATACAAGTTGCGTTGTTCACTTTATAATCAAATAAATCTACCGTAAGCATTGCAAAAGCTCTGTTTACTAATACATGTTGCGATATTACCTTTATATTGAAAAAAACTACCGTAAACAAT
>PNEQ01062960.1:0-11145 GCA_003012365.1 Medauroidea extradentata
ACTATGCTTGCTGAAACTAGCTTGTACTGGTTGACTGTAGTCTGCTGTATTTGTCTATACACAGTGCTTGTAGTCTCTAAATGTACTAGTGGTCCATGACTTTACTGGTGGATTCTAGACAGTGCTGATCATCTCTATTCTGAGCTAGTCGTCCTTTGACTCTTACAGTAGTCTTTACATTGTTCTGGTTGTTTTTAGCCTTTGCTAATTATCACTAGAATATAAAAGTCATCTACAGATAGTACAGGTAGTTTTTGTTTGTGTGTCAGTTGGATGTATTTGTCATCACTACAATGTTCTGGTCTTATTTAGTCTGTGAACTATGGTAGTCTCCAATTGACTTGGTTTTCATATTTAGATTTAGTTGTGCGTCTGTACAGGAACTAGCTATCACTAGACCTTGACTATAGCTGTCATGTCTAGAATTTGGTGATCGTATCTAGACTATGCTTGTTCACACTAGATTATGCTAGTCGTAAATGGTATCTCTGTTTTTCTGGTCGTCAAAATACTCTTGTAGTTGTCAATACACTGTGGGTTAGTCGATACTACACTGTCGTAGTCGATACTACACAGTGGTAGTCTTTACTACACTGTGGTAGATGTTACTACGCTGTGGTAGATGTCACTATACTGTGTATCTCGTCACTATGCTGTTATATAGTCGTCTTTATGATGTGGTAATCAATAAAATGCTAGTCTTCTCTACTTTGTGCTTGTCGTCACTGAACCTGTTGTGAGCGTTCTCTATGTTTTACTTCAACATATATAATGTGATCAATTATCATTAAAGATAAATCAGTGTCTGCCATCAAAGAATGATCATAATCAATGAGTATTTTTTTATGTAATGATCGAGTGTGATTAGGGTACGGAATTTGTAAGTGGAAATTCATATGAATTTTACACTCAAGGTCAGGGATAACCTGAGGGTAATAATGTTCAGGTTATAGAACAGTGTTTATATTTAAATACGTAAATACAAAATTTAAGTTTAGCTCGCCTTTAGTTCCGATATGGGGTAACCAATATTTAGATGCCAAATATTAATGTTAAGTTCCTCACAGTAATAGCTTTTACAAGGCCAGATATACACATTTGAAGTTATACAGTTTCATTTATGAAATTTATGGACGGATGACCAAAAATATTAGTTCTGAATCATAATGTAAGATTAGCAGTTTTAAAATTTTCCGCAGTACATTTATCTGGCTTCTGGCAACTATTTTGTTACTTCCAGATATTAGTTACACCATTGATGTTTATATCTCTCAGGAAGTAGAAGCAAAATACTATTGGACTGTTTGCAACCCTAATGGGATACAAATAGTTGTCAGAGAAGACATGCTAGTATTCGTTCAAGTCACAGTTATAAAACTACATCAAAACTTTTTTACTTGTCTTAACATTAAACTGGTCTGCTTCTTTAAATATATTTTCACGCAAATAACAAACACTGAAAATGCTGAACGTATTCTAGTTACATTTTATTACTACTTAAAATAAAATATCAATATAAGTTACACGTGACTGTCTTGTATCCAGAAACTGTGTACCGTGAACAAAATAACACTAAGCAACACAACAGATTCTTAGACGTCGTAGATTGTACAAGCGTTGTTATAAACGAGGCAATTGGTATTATTTGTAAGCAACACCCAGAAAAATTATGAAGGCCTGCTAGATACATCGTGATGGGATCATTGTAGTTTATGCTCCAATTAAATATACTATTCTCAATCAAAATTTGAGAACATATTATCGCAATAGTTGTGATATCCAGCTTATTATCTTCAAACATGGCCCTCAGCCAATTTTTTCTGAAAGAAGTTCTCTAGTTAGCGATGACAACTTACGCTTTGAAACAAGTCATTCCAGTAATCGAACGCAAGTGCATCTACGCTGACATGTTTTGTGAACTGTTGATTGAATCGGAGCAAATTGCATGTAAAGCGTTACGTGTGTTGAAGCTACAGAGAAAAGTAGCAAATCTGACTCACTGGCTGAATACTTCAGCAAGAGTCTGTAGAAACATACTACAGTGGTAGCATTTTCACTTTTCTTAAAGACTATTTCTGTGCGATCTGCAACATTAGTTTTCTCAGAATGTTTTAGATATTTTGTCAATGAGTACAACCTTGCTGTCAATCTTCTATAAGAAAGAAAACCTATAGGAAATCAAAGTGACACTTAATAGGAAGCACCACACACACATCTTCACTCCTTCAACAACTAGTAGCTTCCAGCAGAGCACCAACTTCTACTGCGGTTTGTTTCGATTTTGGGGAGATCAGATTTTTGATTAGAAATGAAATATTCCGTAAACACATGAAATTCGATTTCATGTCTATTTTTGTTAAAAAATTTTTTTGTTTGTTTTACTGAAGAGAATTGGATTAAACTGTTGGCTGTTGTAGTTTGCATGTTTTGGTGTGTAGGTTTACTAACACTTTAATTTTGAATGAGTTGTCAACGATAATGTACATTAGAATATTTACTTTAACTAATTTAAAAAGTAAAATATCAAGTGGGAGTGTTAAATAAAAACTCACGAAATTAAACTGAAATAGTTCAGTAAGAAAATTGTTTATGCAACATTACAATATTGTAATTATAATAAAAAAACATTTTCTATGAGGAACAATCATAGAAATAAACCAAAAAATTTTCACAAATGTATAGGAACAGGAATTGTTAATTTATTTATGTAATCGTCGAATGTAAAAAAAATATATACATGTAGTTTTGTGTATGTATATGAATATGTAAAGAGATTTAAAACTCAAAATAATGGCAATAAATTGTACACAAATTGACACGGGAATAATAAAAGTAGGGATGATCAAAATAAAACTAAATGCGAAGACGTAGAGATAATTAATTCATATAAAACCTGAGTTAATATTAATGTCAACTGTATGATTTTTGTTCTGAAAATTTTTACTGAAACAAATCTGTATAGAGTTTAGTTTAAATACATTATTACTGATTGTTTACGAAATAACAATTCCAGTAACAACTCTCGGAATGAATGTCAACAAAAGCAGTGATTGTTTTATGGTAACGTTTTCGATGTTATATATCTGTAATTAAAAAAATTGTGTCCTTCGGGAATAAAAGTTATTACCTTTTAAACCTACGGCGTCCTCAGTACTTGTCGCCTCGCTGTTGACATTATTCTGGTCATCTCCGCCAACTACCGTGACTAGACGGTAACTAACATGACTTCTGAACCAATTTGCAATTCACAATCGGGTCAAGATATTCATGATAGCATCTACAAGAAGATCGTAAATTGAATCAAGACCACGATAGACAGATTTATGATGAAACTTGGTTTGGTTAAGACTGTGACATGTTGTTTAAAACGAATTAACAAATGCTGACTGACTGAAAACATCTCGAAGGGAAAAGTGAACTCTTCGGACTGTCTTAGGATGGCTGTATATAAACCTGTCATACCACGTTGAGATCATGTGATGCAGGAAGAGAAGCTGGGACAGGTACTGACAGGTGCAGCAGTAATGGCAGGGAAGAGGGGGAAGGATGAGGAAAGTGCAATTACAGTTCAAGGTCATGTGATGCAGGAAGAGAAGCAGGGACAGGTACTGACAGGTGCAGCAGTAATGGCAGGGAAGAGGAGGGAGGATGGGGGAAATGCAATGACAGTTCAAGGTCATGTGATGCATTAAGATATGCTGGTACAGGTTCTGACAGGTGCAGCAGTAATGTAGGTGAAGAATGGAAAGGAGGGGGCAAGTAAGCTGGGACAGGTTCAAACAGGTACAACAGTTCTGGTGCTGGAGAGGGGAAAGGAAGGGTAAGTGCAATGACAGTTTAAGGTCATGTGATGTAGGAAGAGAAGCTGGATCAGGTTCTGACAGATGCAGCAGTGATTGTGCGAAGAGGTGAAAGGAGGGGGGAAGTGAGCTGGGACACGTTCAAACAGGTACAGCAGGTCTGGTGAAGGATAGGGTAAAGGAGGGGGAAGTGAAATGACTGTTCAAGTTCATGTGATGCAGGAAGAGAACCTGGGGCAGGTTCTGACAGGTGCAGCAGTAATGGTTTGTGAAGAGGGGTAGTGGTATTGATGAGGGGAGAGGGGAAGGTACTGTAGATAACTGCATGGTTATACAAAACTATAGTCAGTTTCCTGCTGGATGCTGAAGAGGTCGGTTGCTGTCCGTCATGTCTGGGATATGTTCAAGTATCATAATTAATTAGTGAAATTATCCTAAATTCATTAGGCATAGATTTGCGAATGTAGGATAATTGATCGATTGATTCGAAAATAATTAATTGTTTGAATTGATTGACAAACGATCGGGTATTTTGTGCAAGAAATTAAATAATAACGATTGATTTAACATTTTTTGTTATTAAAGATTTAGGGGTTATGTATACACATATACTGCATAGCATGTAAACCATTTATAAAGTACAACACTTAAATTAAATAATCGATTACTCCAATATGATGGCGTTAACAATATTTACAATGTCAAGCCGAAGGTTGCCGAGCATGGCCGAAGATTGCCGAAGATTAACGCGCTTGGTCGAGCATACTTGATGTATTTTTTTAAAACTAAATAATTGTTATATAAAATTATTTTATTTAAAAAATTTTATTTTTGTTAAATGTATTTTTTAATGCATGTGTGGTCGGGACGGATTGCGAAATCAATTTTTTTTCGGAAGACTCGGAAGAAACCTCCAAGATGGCAATGAAAAACAAGATGGCGGAATTTTTAAACTTTTTTTCGGAATTTTTGGAATTCCTTGGAATTTTTTATATTTCTCAGAATTTTTTTAATTTTTTTTAGAATTTTATTGTTTTTTAATTTTTAGGTATTTTGTATTATTTGAAATTTTTCGAAATAATTTGACACTCAAGGTCTTGGTTAGAGGTCAAGGTCATACAAAATGGCGACCGGGACCACGACGTCTCAAAATGGCGGCGGGCGCCACACTCGGCTGGGGGGGGGGGGGCTACACTCCGAATCCTTGTGCCAGAATCGGCTCACCCACAGCCCACAGCCGTCAGCCGCTGGGCCGGATCGGTATTTTCCTTCTACTCAGAACTTATTGTCTGGTGTGAGAAGAAGACTATTACTGGACCCCACATGGCGTAACTACATCTCTGCTCAACCCCACCCCCTTTCCGCCTGCCTTTAGAGACACAAAACCAGCAGGGCCACACCAAGGGGAAAGAAACGGCCAACCAGGGGCCGAGCTGGCCTAACAATGTAAAATATTTATTGAGTAATGTAAATGGTTTTAATTCAAATTTTTGATAAGTGTACTTAATTGGTGTGTTGAAAATAATTATGCAAATGAAAAGAAAACAAAAAAATAAATGTTGGTGCCGTCAGGAGCAGGAAAGGCAAGGCTAGGGGGCGTGGCCAGTGCGAGAATGAGAGCACACCGATTGGCTGGCGAGGTTAGGCGCGCGGAGGGGCGAGTCGCCAGCAGAGACGCGTTTGTTGAAAGGGTACTCTGTCCGGAGAGCCCGACGGGGTCAGAAGCAGAACGACGTCGGTGATTATGTTAGCTGAGGACAACTTTTAGTTGGATTAAGTAACTCATAGTAGCCCTGTGTGGGCAGACACGGGACGACCACGTGATAGCCCGAGGTGGCTTGGAAAATAATTTGTCGGTACTAAGGACGTACAGCCACGCTTCCGAAAGCCGAGTTTTTTCCGACGCTAGGCATGCACCAGAAAAAAAGAAATAACTTTGTTTAATATAAAGGAATACTTTAAGAGTATCTCGTAAATATAACATCAGAGGTTCTAAAGAGTTATAGCCTGAAATCACAAGTGAAGAAAGGGCGCATAAACATATTAACGTAATATAAAGCTGTAAATATTAATACGTAGAGTGAAATAATAATAAAATACGTGATTCTGATACGGTCATATGTTACAGTGTTAAATGTTATTCATATAATTGTTTACTAAACTTTAAACATTAGACTTATTTCACACGTACATACCTAGAAATAAAAATGTTCATCATTTGGGCGAGTCTGGCTAAGAGCTCTATGTAACAGGCGCATACTGTGTTACAACACGTTTCTTAATTTTATTCATTACTTCTTATCAAGCGTTCGATATCGGTATCCACGATAAGAAAATGCATTTAAAACTATGCTTTTATAGTTTTTTGTTTCTAGATTTCATGCGTATCGACATGAAATCCTGTTAACTGTCAGTCCACTTTACTGCACAGGGCTCGTCTTGTCTAGTATTTATCAGTAAATTGTCAGTAAAGCAACGTTCACTGCTATATATGAAGGTGGTAACAGGATGCTGGCGAGTAGAACATGACACAAGTAACTCGAAGTATTACAATCTAATACTTCAATATGAAGACAATAAAGCCCAGCCACTGCACTAACCAGTACGTGTGACAATGTCCTGCAGGTTCATGATCACACCGCGCTGGTATGTAGCAGTGGTTGTTATATTCATGTTATATGAGCAGGAGGAACTTACGAAGATGAGCTGGTGTATATGTCGGCGACAGGCTCAGGTACAGTGGCTGGCTCAGCAATAATCTGGAGCGGCTGCTGAGCTGGAGAGACACGTCCTCTACATCGACACTCTCTCAACACCCTCGCACACTCTCCAAGTAACAATCGCAGCACCACCACAGCAATGATGACTACCAGCAGAATGACTGCTACCAGCTCCCTCCTCTGAGACAAGCCACATGCACTCTACTTATATATATATATATTGCACTATTACAAGCAAGTAAGCTGCACTCATCTGTATTACACAAGACACTCTATAGTACTAGTTAGTGCGCTATGATCGCTGCAATAGTAACCAGACGTACAAATGTCCGGACTTAACAATACCACCTAATTCCTATTTAAGTCACTACCAATATTACAGCACTTAAATTATAGGTGAAATAATAGTCTAGTTGTGTTGTAGATGAATATGATGACGTGATACATCAAAATAATTTCTTAAGATGTACATTTTATAACAAAAATACACTATGTTAATATATAATGATGTAACATGCTAACATTTGCAAAATTTGAAATTGCATTGATTATTTAACTAACATCCAACTGGATACATGTCTTTGGAAGTACACAGTATTATGTGAATATTATGACATGTTGCCTTCGTCTACTTCTACATTACCGTGGCAGTACACCTCGACAAGTCTTCCCTGGCCGTGTTGGTCCAGTTATATGGCCCGCCTAGTCGCCGGATATCTAACATTTGTATTTATATTCTGTGCATGCCTGGAAGTTGTAATGTGTATAGAGTCCATTGTGGACATATAGACACTGGGACAACATATTCCCTCTGCCTCTGGCGTCATTCTAGGACGTCACATTAGAACATGTGCGACATAACTACTGCAGTGCGCACGTGCATGCTTCTTCACATACCTCATCTAACAGACTCCATGTACTGCCATGCCGTACACTGCTTTGTACTTTAAAGAAGATTCGAAACTCAAATTTTGCGTTTACAGGCGTAAGTTTGTATTTTTTTTTATCCTAACAGGAATCATTCCCGAAATTTGTCCACATTACTCATGTTCAACCTCCACAGAATGTCGATAATTCGTGTATACGGATTGTGCTAAGTGGATTTGATGTAGAAAAACAAAGTAGATATAACACTATTTAGTAAAAGTGTACCAAACATCCGTAATTTAAGGTAAAAGTATGTTTCATTGATGGTAAAAAAACAGCGAACTGGAAGTAAAATATAATGTTATTAATGGATTCCAACAACACTACAACAATATGTGCCCAAAACTAAGAGGAAAAATGTTAGTCGCAAAGAACGTACACTGTAAAAATAGTTTGTAAATTTGCCACACGTGCGTATAGGACCGCTAAGAATGTAGGTTTGGTATATTTGTTTCCCCGACATACCTGGTAGCACTCCTAATCTTTTATATAAAACAGCCAAACGTACACTAAAGTTACCAGACGTGTATTGAAACAGTTGTACAAGTTTGTATGTTTAAAAAGCAGAAGTATGGTAACGGTCCCATACTGTGTTTAGGTTATTTACTTCCTTAACCTTTTAAGAAGTTTTTATAATGTAGTTTACTTGAAAATGACAAAGGAATGCTAACAACCCATAATACATTCCCGCTCAGTGGTATTTTGGACCTATTTCGTAAACTATGGTCTTGACGACTTTTCACCAACAAGTATTTTCTGTTTCGTTCTGGTCATTTATTCACACGGCGCCGTCCGTATCCGTGAATTAATTTACGCCCTGTAGGTCTGCATCAGCCCATAAACAGGCACAGAACCAGTGGTAAGTTTTAGGAGGTGCGGGACCATTGTCTTATATTCACACACACAATAGTACAATAGTATAACTTGTATGTATATTTCAACCCAGGCTCATGTTTATTGCTTATCGTACTTTTTATGTATTGCTGAGAAAACATTACACTAATAGACCTAATTTGAGTCCATTTGAGTGGAATAATTGCCTCTTGTGTAGAGTTTTGATTTGTTTATATTGTTTGCAGGCGATAATAGTTGTTACTTCCTAACTCCTTGTATTCGTCCCTGATCGTACCAGATATGTACGTAAAGACGGCTCAATGTGGACAGTAGGCTAGCAAAATACTGCTCAGAGCAGGGAATTATTCACCTGAGAATCTAACTCCACATTATAAGCTCAGTAATCACACTTGTCACTTTTGTGTTAAATTATGAATCTAAGGGTATTACGAATCTAAGGGTTTCGTTTTGATCAAAGAACACGACTTACGTAAAAACATTGCTGGGACAATTGCTGTATTTTGTTGTTCATGTATTTTACATTCATGTAATTTAGTTTGAATTTTGAGGTGCAAACACTAAGAACTAGTTGCTTACCGAAGTCCGTATATGAATAATACACAATGTATACTATGCATATTGCACTCAAGTATGAACCCATATACAATTAAATTAATAATAATTATCCTAGGCATATTTGAAATGTTAATTTTTCATTATTTAATGATACTAGTGTTTTCACTTTCATTAACAACTTGATAAGGTAGAACTTGTCTACTTACTAAGTTTACTTTAAAAATATTGTTTAAAATTAAACATTCTAACGAAATAATATGTATTACTGGAATATATAAACATTACGAAATAGTAGAGGCGGTAATTGTACTCAACTTGTTTGTCAGTACGTAGAAGTGACATAAGTTTATGTTGAAACAACAGGCTGATCTCTACAACGTGCAGCCGTGTGTTTTGTGAATAATCTAAACTGAGTTACGTATGGAAGACCAAACATTATTGCCTGTTCATCGGCGAACCTAGTACGACAGATGGTAACAGGATCAGCAACATTAAAATGATTCTCGTGCTCATCGCTCTCAAGTTCAGTTTCATTCCACAACACAGAATTAAAGCAGTTTGTTTTGTTTAGCTCGCTAGCAAGGCTTTCAACTTTTCTTGTGCCTAAGAATAATTAGTTTAGTATTGCTCTGTGCTATATGGATTCGCGTTCTATGGAGGTATAATTAGTAAGGTGATAGCACAGAACACATAATACTAACAGAAGCGACAAGGAAAACTTTGTCATTGTTTTTATCGTACCAGCTCTCGGGGCGTACAGGAATGTAAACAAGGCCACATGGATTACAGACGTTGGTTCATATAAATGCTTGTACCGCTTGAGATACTGTAATTATTGTGTATATTACTACTTATTTATTCTGTGGTGATGGCATGTGATGTATTTAAAGTCACTTGGAGGAGGGGGGTAACATTTCTATGCCGGTACATTTAATGTTATTTACATTGGTTTTTTACTGCATGTAAATAATGCAAATAAGCTATGTACGTAACTAAAAACATTGATTAACTACATATTAGCTGGAGTCTGATGCTTGTTGACGGAATTATAAAATAAAACAAATTAATGAACATGATGTCGCCATGATGTGACACACAAACCTGTGGCTTAATATAGGTTATCTCATGTAAATTTCTTTAGGCATGGCCACTCCCTGTTTATGCGCCGGCACAGAATAAATAATACTACAGTGCTTATTTATTCTGTACGATTGGTAAAGTAATTATTTTGTGACAATGTATTTGTGTAATGTATTTACCGGTGACTTCATCTGTTTTCTGTTTTTTATTATTTTTTTTATGTTTTTTATTTATTTCAATAACACTAAGGCTAAAAAAGCAATGACTGTTTAAATATGCATCTTACTTGAATCTGTCGCATAATGTTTACCTTTTATACACCGTGAGAAATTTAGAGTCAAACTATGCAAAGTTGTACATAATTTTCTTAATGACATATAGAGCGTGACCATGACTGACATATTAGGAGCACCATACTGTGGTGTAGCTGGCAATATTCAAATATCAGTTCGAGGACCAAATGTCGCTGCGGCGAGCTGAGTGGCTCGTAAGAAGATTGACATGCAGATGGAAGAAATCTGTCGGCGAAGCTATAAGGGACCGAGGTGCTGAAAAATGTCAAGTGTGCGAACCGAATTTTGGAACTTGCAGGTTGTGGAAGGCTGTGTGGGAGGGGAACTGACTGCTGAAATGCTGCACAAAGCATGGGACGAAATCACGTATTCTGCGGGAAGTGTTTCTTGTTATGACTGGAGTCCATGTCGAAGTTGTTATATACCTGGTGAAATCTCGTGAATGTGTGGTTTCCATTGCAACGAACAGTTTTCCGGCGTAATCTATGTAACCTAATAAATGGTCTCTTGAGATGGGGTTTATAATTTACGGACAGCGTATAATGTAACATGTAGGTCCCTACCCTTGATGGTGCCAGTTCACTGAGGTAGGATCAGTCGCTAGCAAGACTTCGTCTGCAAAGTCATTGTTTGTGCGTGTATCTGTGTATCCGTAGTTCTGAGAATAAGTTTTCTTGCCTGGCATGGTAATAATTTTAATCTAGAGGCATTACGTTTGATTTTAGCCCTATCATAACATACATCATTGAAAAGGTGACGGAAAGTGTGAAAGCTACAAAAAAAATATTTATAGGGCTTCGGCGCTCAGTCACCTTAAAGGGGATTGTGCATTGCTTTCTTTCATTTACAGTATTTTCTCTACTGCAAGCATTCCTGATAACATTGCTACATTTCATGCTCTAAATATCAACAACT
>PNEQ01062961.1:0-11146 GCA_003012365.1 Medauroidea extradentata
AAAATGGGATTCGTCTGTCCACAAAATGTGTTCAAAAAAGTTATTGTTCTCCTCCTGTCTTCGTAACATTTCTTGACAGAACTGAATCCGTTTGTCGCAATCCTGGGGTCGTAACTGTTGGACATTGCGTACATGGTAAGGATGGTATCCAACTGATTTAAGTGTGCGATGAATCTGTGATTTCGAGATACCTGTACGGTGACTCATCATTCTGGCACTCGTTGTTGGGTCTGCCTCCGTTTCTTGTACGACCAAGTCTACCACATCCGGATCCCTCATAAAGGGCGTACGGCCTGATCTTGTTCCGGGTACGCGTCCTTCCATGTAGGCATTATGAACTCGGAAAATCATTCTGTGGTCAGGAAATCGGTTGGGTTGAGGTCCTGGTCTTCATTGTACATGTTCCCTGTAGAGTCTTGCTGCATAAAGTGCATTTCCCCTTGCGTAGCCATAAAAATTAATGCATTTCTGCATATTTGCATGGTAAATAAGGCATGGTACCTCACACACTACGTATTAGGTGTCCGTCTGAATTTGCGTAACTTATGTGCCACGTTTCCAGTTCCCGTAGTTGCACAAATTTAATTTGCTCTGAACGTATGTAACTGTGAAACAATCGTACAACAGCAATGTAGCTAGCCGATAGTTGGCACTCGACTGACTGCAAAGGAAGAACTGAGTTACACCAGTACTGTCTCTGTCTAACACTAATGTGTACACCAGTTGAGTAAATACAAACGATCTAATGGGGTTAACATGCGTTCAAGAGAACACGGGTGGTTTGTGATATTGCTTTGCAGTACTATTATTTGCCCGAAAGAACCCAGTTAAATGGGTCCATACACTGACATCTGAGGTACCCTGGTCTGAATCCAGTACATTTATTTGTGTTGGGGTATCATGAAGAATGTGCTTATTTCACAGCATGTAGATTTTAAGATAAACTGTAAAGAAAACTACACCATGCTCCAAAAACCCCATAAATAATGCGATGGTGTTCCGACTTGTGTAAGAGAACCTCTTCCGGCGATGCTACATCTGCATTGAAGCAACTGGTTTTTGAATGTGTTTTTAGTACATTTCCTCTTACTCATGTCGTTCTACTTTCGCATATACTTTACTTGGATTGCACGTTTTTATACGTCATAATTAACTGAAGACGATAAAATTTTCACTGTATTAAGCTGATAATACTATGAGCAGTTTTTTACGTCCATACAATACCCATTCCATGTAATTTTAAATTTTTACTGTTCTTCGAAACGATAAGGTTAAACGTATCTTTGAGATAATGTCTGTCTTCAGATAATTTTATAGACATAATGCTACGACACTGGTACGTAATTATCACCACACACGATCGACAAGTCTGTCTCCTATTTTATCACACACATTCAAGTATCTGTCGCAGTCATCTATGGAAATAACCAGTACTCTCTGCCATGACTGCAAGTATCGCACAACAAACAGGAAAAATTTGTAACATCTAAACTATCAACAATCTGACTATACATATGGGGGTGTTTCTGATAGCCCTTGTGGTCCTCTTATCTCCCTGCTTCGGCTTGACAGTACTTCCTGGGACACCCTTTATTACGATGACCCTAACTAGCAGATCCAATAACTCAATAAATGTGTTATGTGACTGGTTTGCAGCTAATATACTTTCTGTCAATGTTTATAAAACTATGTAAAATTCTCGCCTAGTAATATAAACATAACTTGGATAAATTTACTATAAAAAATAATACAGAAATAAAACAACTAGACAAGAAATCAAAATTTATAGGTATGATTGTTGATGAGCATTTAAGTTGGAGAAATCATGTTGAAAATTTAGTGCCTAAATTAAATATGACTATTTTGACACTCGTATGAGTACAAAAAAAAATTATAATAGTCATAATTTCAGAGACTGTGGTAAACAGTTATTTATGATAAAATGTGTTTACTCTAGTTTTTATTAAAGAAAATTTGCAAACTTTTAAGACTAGCACTAATGACACATTATATCATTGTAACACACAAAACAAACATAATTTTCATTATTCCATCTGCTCAAATTACAGTATATAAAAATATCACTTACATGTCGGTTGAGATTTCAAACAAGTTAACTTAAGGGCGCCGCCTACCCATGCGTGAGAGGCTCAAAAGGGACGGAGCAGTAAGGTCGACCTTGAAGCACACATAGAGTGCCATGTCGCCTCAACGCTTAACTAGCGTGCAAGGTTCCCGCTGAATGGTTTTTACTATGGGACATTAAACAGTGACCATATAATTATATTGGTGGAAAGTCTGCAACTATGTTCAGTGCAGGTCGCAATCTGAGTTTGACATACATCCAGTTAACTCATTTTGAATAACGGCAGTCTGAAAAGACAGTTTTTAGCCATGTTGGAAGGCTTAGAAACAGTGTTTTCAATTAGCATGGCGTCTTAACAGTCAGGTTCTGTATGAAGTTTGTTTTCTTTTCATACGTTGGCATAATGGGCACACGTGGAATATTTTTGTAGAAAAACCTGTTTACGAACACGCTGCAACGTGTTTGAAGCATGAGGTATGTGGCCACCTTAAGGAATAAGAACAATTTTTAATAAAAGTACAGAAAATGTGTAAAAAAACCTACAGAAATCCTGTTGCCTGATAAATGAATATTTAAATGATTTAACTACATTTTATCTTGTCTTATAGTCAGTATAATATGAGGCTTGTTTTATAAGGAACTTGCATTTTCCTTTTACTGTTGTAATATTTCCACTATCTTTCTTTTATTTTTTTGTAATTGTATGTTTTTTGTATTGTATTTCTCTCATGTACCATTGAGAACACCTTCATCCTGGAGTGTTTTTTTCGTTCTCAAAAATGGAATATAAAGGTGGGCAAAAGTAAATAAAATAAATAAAAATAATTTTAATAATGAAACTTAAGTACATTTCTTTCTGAAAAATATATAAATTTCAGTTGGCCCCTATCCATTATGTAATGCACAGATCATAAAATTTATGTGGGTTTGGTTATCACAATACGCATTTAAAACCCAACCAAATATTAGTATGTACATACTATTTGCATCTGTAACATTTTATATTACCTGTCTTCATAAAGTTTTAATTCTTTCTCTGAATTTGACAAGCTAATTGTGTTGAAATATATTTACTTTATACGTTTGTGTTCATAAAAGGAGAATTCCTTATGGTGTTCTGTGATTGCACTCTTTGTAGCTTAATACAGTAAAACTGTTAAGAAGTAATTGAAGAGACTGAAAAATGTAAATTTCTTAGCCAGGAAAACTTCTTAAATGGGTCAAATTTCTATTGTATTTGTAGACATAAATATATATTTATTGACATAATTATATATAGATGTAAAAACTATTCTAACTTATTAAGAAGGAAAACTCCTTAAGAGGGTTGCACAGTAGTTTATTTCAAATACGGGTAGTACCATTTTATTTTTCAATGTTTGAACTGACCTCATTTTAATAAGCTGTTTTTTTTGTACATTTGCAGTGACTTTATTAGTGTTTGTTACTTTAATTTGCAGTATTTTGAATTGACACCTCATTGCGGCCACCTGAAACCGTATGAATCTAAGATAATGTGGGTATCATTCTTTGGTGAAGATCCTCTGACAGCTTGTGTACAAGCCAAGTGCATTGTTAAAGGTGGCCCGACGGAGACCATCACAATCAGTGCTGTTGCGTCCAGTGTTTCTTATCACTTCGACAAGATTTTAGTTGATTTTGGGAAGCAGGTAGGGCCAGCCTAAAAATATAAGAATGTTATTATATTTTAGCCTAAATTATTGCTTAAGAGTTTGGTTCATTGTACTGCACATTCTCCGGAAAGATCACAGACTCAATACTGTTTTTCATACTACCAGTTCAAATCTAGTGCTCCAAGTTGTCATTCATCGAACTAACAAAAAAACCTGTTGCTTGAAGGGAAATATGAATAGGTTGTCGCTCTTTTGATTCCGTACAGTATTTTTCGAAGACACTTTGTTGTACAACTTAGTCTTAACTAATAGTATTGGCTTCCCCTCCCCTCTCCCAGAAATAAAGTTAAATCCTCAGGCCTGTTTTGTCGTAATTTAAGATAATTTTTAAGGATTCTGTTAGCCCACAACAATAACATACCGAAGATACCATCATTAGGTAAGCTACAGCCATAAAAGAAAACAATTCAGCGAAAAAAACTTTAAAAACTTCTAGTGTAACGACGTCAAATATGCGTCTGGTGAGTTAGGCCGCCCGCACATCATCATCATGTGAGAAGTGACTACTTACTCTGCTGATCCATCTATCTTTCCATCTCGCTCTCCCACTCCATTGTAAAAAGAATAATGAAATCTGAATTAAATGTTGGCGAGACAACTGTAATATAATAATTAAATACGTGCAGTGGCGGCCATTGTAGCTCGTAGGCCACCATGTTAGTGCAACAAACTGGTTATTGCTCGCTGAAAATACTTTCAACTCAAGCGTTTTTTGGAATCGGCGAAACTTATTATTTACATTTACGGTAATACATACATTCATTGTAGAGTGTCTGCGTAAATAATATAATTATGTAATTTTTATAAATTATATCACTGGATGTGACCAGTGTTGCCAACCCGAAAAGAGAAAAATCCGCTACAGCTCTAATGAAATTCCTCTGAATTACTCTATACAGAACAGAAGAACATACATGAACATACATAAATAAGTCAAAATCCTGTTACAGAAGGATGAATAGTGCAATATTTTGCAAAAACATGTACATCTTTGACTTGCATAGCTTGGATCCACGTACTGCGAATTATGTATAAAATTTCATATAGCGCAACGTTAACTCTTATAACGTTAGCGGAAAATTATGCTTAAATTCGTTGCTGTAAGCTTGCTGTCGCTTGTTCACGTGTGAATGCTGCTTGGGCGATGGCAAGACAGGCCGTCATATTGGGCTTCCTGTTCTGTTATCTTTTCAAGCAGTAATCGTTGTACATGCGTGCAAATGAAATGCTTACGTGTTAGTTTGTTTTGAGCCACGGATGATCATCTTGTTTAACAAACTACAGTTATTTTTTGAATCGTTTGCTGTGGTAGTTAACTTTCGTTGTGTTGCTGACAGTTGACGTTTATTTGTTGTGAATATGAAACGTACAAAATAAATGTGACTGATAAAGTAGTGGCAAAAAGGAAGATCATTTCATTAGAAACTAAATTAGAAGTTATTCGGCGTGCTAAAAACCATGAAGGGAACACTGTAATTGGCTATGCCCTCTGACTTAGTAAATCTGCAGTAAGAACAATTTTGAAAAGTAGAAATAATCTCCAGAAACTGTTGACGTCAGGTGCGTTTACTTCTACGGAAGTGAGAGTGCGAAGTCGAACATCAATAATGATTCACACGGAAAGATTGCTCAGTGAGTGGGTACATGAAAAAAGATCATGGCAGTGATAAGTGTGGTGTTAATTTCGGAGTCATAAAAGAAAGAGCATTGGAAATATTCACTGCTTTAAAACCAAAATCCTCCCGAATGTGAGTCCAGGATACTACAGGTACGCCACCTCAACTTCACTCTGTATTATAAAGCTGTGATGCACAAAAATGTCAATACTAATACGGTAATAAGTGACTAAGGTAATAAATACTAGGTTCAACACAAAGATTTCAGACATTTTATTTTAAGTATTAATGCAAGACAATGGAAAATATGGTACCTAAAGAAAGAATTAGACATAACAATAGATTTACCTGAGAAATTTGTTTGGAGCTTTCAACTTCTTTCGTATTGGTCTGGTGTTATTGACTTTTGCTGTTCTTGATTTAGGGCCGAATCTATAGACCTCTTTCGAATGACAAGCAACTGCTCACCAATAACAGTTGGTTGTCATTCGAAAGCAGTTTATGTATACGGCCCTAAGTTACTCCTTTTCACACCCAAAATTACATTACATGTTCTACATTTCACTTTTGAACTGGCTTCGTTTACAGGTTGAATGTACATTGAAAAATGTCCTAGTTCAACAATTTTTGGTAAATAATTGTTTTCTTGAATTTCTCTTCTTTTTTTTCCTCCGGTCGGATTTACAGCTTCATATTAGTGCTAAATATTTTATACATATTGCTTTTCACGTGACAGATAATAAACATCATCTTCTGTTGATTCTAATTTTGTATAAGAATGACAAAAAATGCTCTGGAATATATTTGTGATGTTAAGTTTATTACTATTCAATGAAGTGAAGAGAGAGTTATCAGAAACGATCTGTGATATGCTTTAATTATGCCAGCACATAACATTACAGGAACACAGTGACGACTCGCTCGCAACTCAGACAGCAACACAATAAGTAAGAATGTTCAAAAAAAAACATCATGTTGCCAACCTACACAAAGAATATTTCTCTTGCTAAGAAATGTCTTACAACACTCCCTTGCCAGCCGTTGCAATAAACTTTGTGACTTACAAAGGTTTAACTGTTTTACATAATTTGTAAATTTAACTACTGACAATGATTTAGTCATCACATCTGCTAACTGATTATTTGAATCAACATACATTAATTTCATTTTTCCATTGATAATAAGACCTTTAACAAAATGATTTATTGCATGAACATGTTTGGAATGCTTTGTTTCCCAGGTTTGTGCCATTTTAATGGCAGACTGATTGTCCCGGACTTCGGATAACTCGGACAGAATTTTAATTAAATTATTTTTTTGTTATAAATCATAAGAAAATTGTGTCTGCCTCATTTAAATCCATCACGTTTTATTTAAAAACAGTATTAAGCTTTAAAAGCAGTTGCTCATCACTATGTAGCCTTTAATTATCCCACCGTAAAATATCTGGCAAGTTCCGTGTGGTTAAACGTTGCTAGCGAGGCGCGCGAGTAGAGATGCAACTCAGCAAGCGCGCGAGTGGAGATGGCAACACAGCAGGCAGACCTCGCTTCTTCATCTTTCCGCCCTCTTCACCACGCGCACGATCCATTCACGTATGTGCGTCATAAATAAACATTTCAGTATGATGCTAGTGAATTGGACGGTAACTACAGGTCACAATGGCACCTAAAGGGGAATTAATTTTGTTCTCGTATGTGCGATAAATTCAAGATTGCAAAACAATTTGTTCCGGACATCTAATAAAAAAAAATTAAAAGCCATTGGTTTGCAGTGCAATGTAGGCGAGGTGGTGAGAGGGTTTTACGGCCCTTTAACGACGTCTTACAAGCCGATGAGGGTGAAGTGAGGTGAAAGAACAACACAACATCCATGCCTGAGCAAGGATTCGAACCCACGGCCTCTCGCACCGTAAACTGGCGCCTAACCCACTAAAGGTCGGCGCGATATCGAAAAAAAAAAAAATAAAAACATGGCGTAATAAATTATAAAGAAAAAGGGGAGAGGGCAGAAAGAGGCTTTTGCCCCGGGTCGCACATTCTAGAGGACCTCGCTTTTGAAAAAGTTAAATGGTTAAAATGAATGGACTTTTATTGAGTTCCTGTTAATGTTGATGGTATCTGTGAAATTTATTTTAAGTGTAAAGAGTGTGTAAAGACGTCACTGATCTATGACGACGCAGCCAAGGTAAGATAGTATGAAGGGAGGCCTACAAGCGCACATTATCACTTCAACCACGGCCGTGACTTCAACTAAACAAAAAAAAAAAAAGGAGGAAAGGTAGACTGAGATTTACGTTGCTCCTGGCCTCGTATTCTAGCAAAGAGGCCCTGGAAAAAAAAAACAATTTCTCGTAGGAAACTAGCAGCAATTTTTCACATATAAACATCTCGTGAGTTGCGTGTGGTCACATGCGGTGTTTTTATTGCTGTTGAGACTGTACCGGTTGACCTTGACTACTTCCGCTAGTGCTCTACCACCCTAGCTTATCTCACACACACACGCGCACGCACAGACTGTCGTCAGCCAGTTGAGAGAAGGAGGTGAGAACTTTTATGTGGTCGAAGGGTGTCTTGGTGCCAGCTTCTAGTACAGATAAAAAAAAGATCAGCCAGAAGTAGCATAAAAAATAAATAAAAAAGAATCTGCCGGCGCAGGCTGTTTGACATTCTTTCTTTTATAGTTCTCCCGTTACAGCGATAATTTCCCCACTACCCCCTCCTGTAAATTGATACGTACAAAGCAGTAGATATTGCCGCTTCTTTTGCTTGTAGAAATGATAGCGTACTGGTTTCCTCACGTTTCTTGTGATTAATGACTGATTACCCCTCCTTCCTGGACGCCCCCACCCCCCTCCCCCGATAACACGGACAAATCATAACTCTGACAGCTTCTCCCCCCTTTTAGTCTGAGTTATCGAGGGTTCACTGTATATATATATATATATATATATGTGTGTGTGTATGTATGTATAGATAGATAGGGACTACTGTTTCATGAACCTCAAGCAATAAATTAATAAGAAATAAACACTCAGTAATACACTGAGATAGTGCATAATATTCTGCTTCACTATTACTTAAAGTAACAACAGTCTGTTTTTTAGAACACCAATTGATAGTGTTGTTATTTAGCTTTATAACCCAACCTGAGACACTTTTCTTATCATTTGAATCAGATGCAAAATCTGAGTCTACATATGACTGAACCTTCGGCTCAATATCAATACCTTTCTTAAAAACCAGTGCAAAATCCTCAGTACACTTTAAGTATCGGAGCACTGATTTTAAGTGTAACCAGTGATCATAACCAAAACAATTTTGGAACCGTCCAAAATATGAAACAGTATAGCACAGATCAGGTCTAGTTGCACGCATTAAATACATAAAACTTCCTATAAACTCTTTGAATGGAAGGTTTAAGCTTGGACCCTTCTCTTCCTTATTCAAATCTGATAAGGTTAGGCACTTAGCAATAAAAGAAACCGTTGAAATCAATGCACTTCCATTTACTATAAACCAACTGAACAGACCTCGTCATACATGACGAATTTTTTACTAGTGAGCAACTCAACTTACAACTTTTTGACAGACCCAAAAAAACAAAAGAACTCTACGAAATAGAGTTTGCCAACCTTTAAACGTTAACATGACAAAAACAAATTTACCAAATAGAAATATTATTCATTGTCACCAACACCTTCCACCAGTGAAAAAAATATTTATAATTCATACATTCCATACTAAGAAAAACTAAATCAGTCCTACAGATTTACAAAACTTATCAAGAAGAACTTTAAAAACTGCTTTAGTTAAATTGTCTGCAATCTGTTCTTTAGTACTTATATATTTCAGATCAACTAGTCCACATTCGACGATGAGATGCTGGATTCCCGGCAACATAGATGGCTGCTTGATTATCTTCATTTATGGTTATTGGAAACATCAGTGGTATTCCAATGTCCTGGAGTATATTCTTGATCCAACAAACTTCACTAACTACACTGCTCAACGCGATATACTCAGCTTCAGTTGATGATAAACTTACACATTTCTGTTTTGATGAGTTCCATGAAACACTACATCCCATTACTTTAAACAGAAAGCCAGTTGTTGACTTTCTATCTATTGGATCACCTGCATAATCAGAGTCAACAAAGTCTAATTTAGGTTAATTTAGGTTGCATTGGAACTTTAGAAACCTTACAATTCAACATATTAAACTGTTTCAGAATTTTCTGTACTAGGACCTGCTGCCTAAATATTTTAAGTCCAAGAAACTCTAATTGTTGGTCTGTACCTACTTCTTTCATTTCCATGTCAGACATTAATTGTACCTTAAAATTTTCCATGTCTGCCAATGAACATGAAACCAATAATAAGCCATTTACCCATATCAAAATATATGTGACCCCTTTGAAGTACAAACAAGGGTCAGATTTACTACGCTCAAAACACAATCCTTTCAAATATGAGTCAATATAGTTATTCCAGCATTTAGCGCTTTGACGCAAGCCATACAAAGACTTCACTAACTTGCATACTTGACCACTGTCATTCTTTAAACCATCTGGAGGCTTCGTGTACACCATTTCTTTCGAAGGACTTTTTAAAAATGCTGATTTCACATCAAGCTGCTTCATGTGAAGATCTTTTTCAACCGCAACAAATAACAAAACTCTTAAGTGTTGTTATCCTTGAAACAGGGGTGAAAACATCTTAATCTTCTAGTGATGGTTGTTGAAAGCCTCTTGCAACAAGTCTTGCTTTCTTAATTTTATGATTATCTACAACTTTTTCTGTAAACACCCAACGTGAATCAATCAAAGTTACATCTGGTGGTGTTTCTACTAATTCCCAGGTCTCGTTATTCTGTAGTGATGACAGTTCTGCCTCAACAGCTATTTTCCACCCTTCGTCTATGCTGATAGCATCTTCATAGGTATCTGGAACTTCACTAACACAAGTATACCCTGCAATTAAGGCATGATAACATCAAGCTCAAAATCTTCCAGGTATTTAGGTAACTTTGTAGTTCGATGACTTCTTCATACCTCTGGTGATTTCACTTGGGGAACATCATCATCATTATTGATACCTTCTTGTATTGGGACTAGCTTTATTTCTTCATCTTGGTCATACTGCTGCATGTCTGGTGTATCCTTCCAAAACTAGTCAAATGTGACGTTCCTGGCTAACACAATTTTTCTCGTTTAAGCATCCCACAGTCTGTAACCATTATCACAGTAGCCAACCAAGTTCAACCTTTTTGTGTGCGAGTCCAATTTGCCACTTTTGTCTTCTTTTGAAGCGAAAGTATATGCAGAACATCCAAACACCTTATTTTGTTTATGTTAGTGTAGCGGGGGTGCCGCTACATCTCTCGTCTACGTTGTGTTGTTGATGTCTATCGAGATGTCCCTGTTCGGGCACGCCAGATGTAGCGGGGGTGCCGCTTGTCTCGTCTACGTTGTGTTGTTGATGTCTATCTAGAGGTTGGAGGTTATGATGTCCCTGTTCGGGGCGGCAGATGTGATGGGTCGGGGCGGCAGAATGTGACGGGGCCTGCTACTTCTCGCCGTCACGTGCTGTTGTTTATATATATTTTGGAGGTTAAGTATTTCAAACGGTGTCCGCTCAGAGAGAAAACATTTAAGTGGGCATATATAAAAAAAGAAGAAGAAAAAATTTCTGTTTAGTTTTTTTTTTTTATTTAATGGTTCACTTGTACATTGAACACTCACTGTTTAA
>PNEQ01062962.1:0-11146 GCA_003012365.1 Medauroidea extradentata
CCCCCCCCCCCCAGCCCCACTCTTACTTTACAACTCTACTAACAACCTGGACCTTCCTACTCTTCCAGTGCCATTTTTATTTTTAATGCATGTAACTGCTGAGTGGTTACACTCCTATTCTATCGAAAGGGTTTTTACGGTACTATGTCGGTTTTTCCCTCTCTCTTCTTAGATTATGGCTTAGCTATAGGTACACTTAGGGAGGTAGACATGGCCCCAATTGCGGCCATGTCTGCCCAATCCCTCTCTGCCGCGATGCATGCCTCCTCTGCATGAAACTTCCCTCTAGTAGGCGTATGGGGCTCAGCCCTGAGACGCACTTAGTCCCGCTCGTTCCCCGGGCCTCACACATAACATAGTAGTTAGGGTAGGTTAGGAAAAAAAGCCCCAGCACAGTACGACACGTTACACTGCACTAACGACAGACGCAACTTGTCAATCAACATGGCTGCAGAAAATTGTACCAAAATTTCATGACCTGTCATACACACCGTGGCGATATTACAGAGCCATAATTTTTGCTTCTCGAAAATAGACATAGTAAGAGTTCATCATCCTACTTCACAAACGCAAAAGTGCTAAAGTGGTTGGTTAATTTTTACTAGAACACACATGGTAATTTCATACCAACAAAATTTTGTAGGACTAAATAGCCGCAGTCGATGTTCAGTTTCAAGAACAGGGGTCTGATCCACAAGATTTTGTAATCTTACTCCATTACAAGTTTAACTGATTTAATTAAATTTTGTCTTTTGTTATTACATACATAACGTTAGAAGTTATGTATCTTATCTAGTTTCAAGTTAGAGCAGTGGAGGTCATACTCTACCTATTTCTGGTATGAAACGAGTTCAGAAATTACAATATATAATTGTTTCTCTTCGAGGGCTTTTCGAATGTAATACTAAAGAAAATGCTATACCATGTTTTCTGCATTCTTTTTTTTTTTTGCACTCAAAATTAAAAATCGTTCGGAATTAAATTACTGAAATTATGATTCTAGGATGGAATAAATTCACATCAACTTGAGGATCGGGCCTTAAGTTACGTAACTGCGCTGTACTTGAGTTCCAGAATAAACCTAGGAACACTAATGTTCCATGATTGATAACACTGCTTTACGCAGTGTGCATATTGACGCAAGACTATTATTTTAAAGGAAATATTTAGAGACACTGGTAAATCGCGGGAAAAGTTGATTGTTTGCTAGGCTCCTCCAACATGCTATGTATAACATTGGGTGTTTTGCACCTATATTGGCTATCGTTTACATGAAGAACTGTGTCCCTCTTCTACAGACCCAGTTAGAACTATACAATTTTAACACAGAACGTGTGTGATTTGCCAGAAAACTGTTCACACGTGTCACTACAGTGATACTACAGTTTATTGGAGACTACGTTAAATATTTTCGCGATTTTCCAGTGTCTCTAGAAATATTATATTATATTTTTTTTTATTTTATAATTTTTAGCAAATTTAATGTGATAGTTGCAAGTTTGAATTATTTTATTTGTTTTCCAGTTTTGAAGTATGAAGAAAAGGAAATGTAAGAAAACATATTTCACAGAAAGCCTAAAAAAAAGTATCACTTTATATAACCACTTCACCAAATTTAGATTTGGAGGAAGTATGTGCTGGTCAGGTTCGTGCAAATTCGCAGCGTGATTATTATACTCCCCTTTATATTCTAGTTTGGTACAATCAATACTGCCAACTTACCTCACCAGAGAATAATCCATAAAATTAGATGTAAGTGTAGTTATTGGTCAAAATTTGCCAGTTACGGGAACACAGCAAATACAACAATGTGCCTTACTCGAACGGAATTGAAATTATATATTATTGGCAGTATACTAAAATATTAAAAAACACACGACAGTTCTTTTGTGTGTGTATATATATATATATATATATATATATATAAAATTGCTACAAATGAAGTAAATTATCATAATTATAAGATTTTATTAAAAAGTAAAATTTAATCTCATCGCGTGTTTTTAAATTATTTAGCGTTTTTCCACTAATAGCTAATTTAAGTGTACTTTATTTCATTCGAGTAAGTCAATTGGTTTTTCTTATTACCACGTTCCCGTAACTGGCAAATTTTGACTTTGTCATGTCATTATGGGAAAACTATGAGAGTTAAAAAATATTTACAAGTGGGAAAATGTAGTTACAAGTAACGTCTATAAAGCCATTACTATGCCATGCAAGCATAAAATTATGAACTTTTGCCACGTGAACGCCCTTAAACGCCGCATCTCGCTCCAGCTGTATAGGGCTCTTAACAACAAAATGAAACATACCTGATAAGCATAAAATAACTTCACAATTTCAAAAAAATATATAAAAAACGAAACCGTGTTACTGATCTGTTTCAAAGATTTTCCCATCAGTAAGACATCTTTGGAAGTCTTTTTTACATATAGGTCAAATATTTCTGTTGCAGACTGTCACTGCTAGGGGATGTTAAGAGTACAAATTGGCCACTTCATCACAGCATAAGAATTGGTGCGTGTTTCAATTAGCGAAAAGGGAGCCTGTAACTGCTGTTTGTTGAGTATTTCGCACCAAATTTCACCGTCAGCCACCCTGCGGAGAATACATTTATGCGTGGTACAAATCTTTGAAGAAAATGGGTGTCTTTGCGAAGGCAAGAGTCATTGTCGCCGGCCTGCGCTAGAAGAAGAAGTTGTGGATCGTGTTAGAGTATAATTTTAGCGAAGTCCCCATGAATCAATCGGTCGAGCAAGTCGGGAGCTTCAGGTACCACAAACAACTGTTTTTAAGATCCTGCGTAAACGATTAGAGGAGACCGAGGCACGTTGAAAATGTTAAGCAAAAAATATTTTTATCAATAGGTACAATATTAATTTTAATGCAAGTATTTTTGTGTAATTAAGTGTCTATTTTACTAAGTTATAATCATTACTTGTTATAATAAAATACAATATTTCAGTCGTAAAATATTTACAATTGCAGCACTGCAAATTAGTGTTCCTGAACCCCGTGTGTCTACCTGATGACGGGAACAGATTCCAGTTTATACTGACTGTTTGGAAAACTACTGTGTTTTGTTCCGTCTCATCATTTGTGTCGTTTGTTGTTTTTTCTGTTTGTGTCCGACATATTTGTGTTTTGTTTAGTCTCATCGTTGTTTTGATGTATTTCTGTTTGTGTTTTTGTCTCGTCTCATCGTTGTGTCGCTTGTCAACTTAGCTATTTTTATATTCTTGTTATTTCTTTTATTTTCTGTTTGTTCATTGTTTTTATCTGACCAGATTCCAGTTTTGGAATTTCATGTTGCGTATGTATCCTGATGACTAAAGCATACTCTGCTTATTTATGTTTTCTTGTATTATTTTTAGTTTTCCTTTTAACAGTCATTTATTTCGCAATGGAGTATGTCCAAGTAAATAAATCCAGTCATCCATAGGTTGGAGTCGATGGGTTGTGTGGGGTGGGAAACCAACCATGAAAATATCGTGATCACGGTAGAAACTGATAGCTGGCAATGAGATATGCAACATGTTGTTATTAACAAGTAGTAAAATAGGCATTTCTTTTGATGGCTTCACACGATTAGCAAAGTGTGAAGATGGTAACAAAAAGTTCTGTATTCATCCAACCAGTCTCACTTGCATGCCCTTCAGAACCAGGAGGCAAACCACGAAGCAACTCTGGCCTCATTCGCTTTCTGGGGAACAAAATAAATGGTGGGACGGACACTCCTGTCGCACTGGCACTGCACACAACAGTCACATATTTACCTCTCTCTGTATATACAACACTGGATACTCTCCTTGTTGCCTTTGGAAAAATTATTTTCGGAATCTTGATAGGGACGGTCGAAAAGCCTGTTTCATCAGCATTAAATATCTGACAGAGAGAAACATTATGCTTTGATTGAACCTCCTTCAGTACATCAAAGAATTTGCCTACTTGCACAGAATTGAAACCAACAGTTCGCCCAATGGAAGTTGCCTCAGGGGCCCTCATAGAGAAATGAAATGACTTCATAAAATTGCTTACCCAGTCTTCACCAGCCATTTGTGTGTCTCTGTTGAATACGTGTTTGATGTCACATACTTCTGCAATCTCGAAAACAAGCTTTCGGCATTCATTCTTCGTCAACCCAAAAAGTCTTTGATCAATTTCTGTTAGATTAGTTCTAAGCTGATCAAGATGTTCTGGGTTGAATACCTTCTTGAATCTCCCTCAATGAACAGGAAGTTTCTGAAATGCAAAGAAAGACAAAATAAAATGTAAAGTGAAGCTTATTATTTTCAGTTTAGAAAAAGTAAAGTGAGCACAAATGCATACTAAAAAATTAACAATTGGGCCTACTTTCATCGGTATGAATTGTACACAGGGGTCACTCAACGGGGGCATGTAAGTATTCTTACCACTGTGCCAACTTGTTGGACTGTCTTTGTGAACAGCTAGCCATCGGTAAAGTAAGTCTACGATTAATGTTCTTTATGGAAAGTCGTTAGGAAATTTGGAGAGAAGTTTTATGATTTATGTTAGGTAACTAGTCTTTTAATGGATGTCATTTGCAAAAGAAAATATAACCCAGGTTAAGAATTTTCAAGTTTACTTTATTTAAGATTATGTTTAATGTATTCACATTTAGAAAATTTATTTTAAATTGGTATCCAAACAGATAATTTAGAATTAATGTTGGCTTATAAAAGTTAGTTTAAAGTAGTGTCTGCTGTTTATTGCTTAAGACGCTAAAGATGACAAAAGTGACAAGTATGATAAAAATAAATTTCAGAACTTGTTCTCACCTCAGGATCAGTATTTAGATATCATCTAAGAGTCGCTTCAGGGATTTTGTATGTGGTAGTAACCATGTTACATTACATACCTCCCTCCTTCACATCATGCATCGCTGCTGCCATTTTGTCCTTGTCCCAGTTTCTCCTCTGAGTTTTTCAGATTCACTTTCTCACCATCAACAGAGGGAAAAAACTATGATAAAAGAGTGCACAGTATGCCAGTTACATTTACATATTAAAATCCCGTTAGTGGGTTTTCCTTTGTTATAAAACTTGTATTTTTTAATATGTTGGACAAATGTTTTGTTTCAATGATAATACTAAATAAATCACGGATTTCAAGAGGCAAGTTTAACGTAACCTAACTTGGATTTATAGCTTAATGTATTTATATTCGGTTAACATACATGGGGTAATTTGACGAATTCGTCAACTTACCCCCACCATCTTGCCCCGGGCAAAATCGTTATGATAAACAACATTTTTAAAATCTATATTAAAGCCTCTTAAAATAATTATGTGTAACAAATACTAATACAACGAACAATCATAGAATGTATGCAAGATGCATAAGATTTTAGTTAATAAAGAGCGGAAGCTTATTTTACTTACCTTCAACTTTACAGCGTGAGTGCAGAAAACTAACCTCCTCCCTACAGAACTACTGTTAGACTGAATGGAAAATACCGTCGCTGCTGGTTTGTAACGTCATTGGAAGGGGTTCAAGGTTACAGGGTAGCCAACCTTCTCTCTGCTGCACAGGCAGCGAACAATGCGATTAGTCAACCTGCCCTGGTCTCCCCTACGCTAGAAGCCATGCTGACTGCAGTAGGTCCAAGCGCACACTCTAGAAGATTATGCTGCACGACACGAATTTTGCACTGACATGTTGGCCAAAAATGGATGACGACAACAACTTGTGTCAAAGGTTGATATTTAGTGATGCAGCAACGATGCAGTTTTTCACACTTGTCGGTATGAGAGCACTAGACACACATCTGCCAGAAAGATGGTTCAGCCGTGATGATGCCGCGTGGTGCAGATGGCCACCGGTATCCCCAAGCTTAAAGGCTCAGAAATAACGTGGACATAAGGGAGACCTGGATGCGCGCATAAAATGCCGCTTCGCCTCTACGATCCAAGTGTTGAACTAGCGTGCAAGCTTCCCGCCGAACCGTTTTTACTATGGGACACTAAGCGGTGACCATATAATTTAATTGGTGGAACGTCTGCAACTAATTTCAGTGCCGAGCGCAATCTGAGTTTCACATACATGAGTTTAGTACATTTTGAAGTACAGCAGTCAGAAAAGGCCGTTTTTAGCTATGTTGGAGGACTTAGAAGTAGTGTTTTTTATGAGCATGGCGTCTTCACAATTAGATCCCGACCTTATCTAAAGTTGGTTTTCTTTTCGTAGATTGGCATAATGGGCACACGTGGAATATTTACGTAGAAAATACCTGTTTACGAACACACTCATTTGAAATGTGGGCGGTAGGTGGCGCCCTCAACTGACTGCGATTTCTTCATTATGGAGTTATGTGAAGGACACAATGTTTGTCCTACCCCTTCCACAATATTTGCCTCAGCTAGGGCAGTGAATATAATCTGCAATTTAGTCTATCTCCACCAAGTGAGTGAATTAGAGATTTTGATCAGCGCTTAACATCGAGGTCTTCAGCGCTGGTAGAGGTGACACGAAGTGAGTATGGAGCTGCGCCGGAATGTAAGAAGATCCCCGAGAAAACCCACCGACTAGCAGCATAGTCCGGCACGATTCCCACATGCGAAAATCCAGGGACCGACCCCGTCGGGAATCGAACATGGATCACTTTGGTGGGAGGCGAGAGATCTGGCCCCTCGACCACCGTGTCCTCTTATCTCCACTGATACATTGCACTAAGTTTGCGAACGGCACGAGAGTCGTCTTGGCGAATGACGTGTAACTCGAGGAGAAAATATAGAGTCTTTGTAAACTGGAATTAAAAAAAGTTCCACAGTTGTTTTATCAATAGCAAAAAGGTTTGAACCAGATAAATTGCACAGTTCTAATTTTACCAATTTTTGAAACTGTTAAGTTTTTGTCCTTATCGTGTACATGTAGCGTATATTAAAAATTTTAATATGTTTGTTTACATTACATGAGAGATGTAGTGAAATGCAATTACTTGTTATTATTACATTTTTTTTTCTTGTTTGAAACATGTAGTTAATATTTAATAACCACGTTTTATACTTTATTATAAATTTTAATAATTTGCTGGATTTTTGCAAGATATTATGAGTGATTAAATACATTTAGTTTAATAAAATGTAATCTTGCCTGACACGGTAGCCTATATACTCAATGATTGTTTATCGTCACGATGGTAACCGCGCCGTGCGCGCTGTGTTGATTTAGCTAGACAATGACATTTTTAGAAAAGTTTTGGAATATAAATTTTGCTGAAGGATTTTTCGCCATTTTGCCAGGGACAGCCAGTGCATGACAGCTGGGTTTATAAGATATTACTGTTAACGAGTTGTGAATTGAGTTCAGGCCTTCTGTGAATGAAGGTGGGACTATCAATCAAGAGGACAGCAGATCTCTGGAGAAGGCCGTAGACAATGGCAGTCGTGGCCATTTACAATAATAATATTTCACAAGAAAGAGTATTTACGTGTTAAGGGGCTATATTCGTACGGCATCGTGATTCCTAGGAAGATTATATGAGTGCCGTCCACGAGGTGTACGGCGACATCTACATCACATCAGAGCCGATGAAATAAGTCTAAGAGGCATTTATAAGAATCGCGTTACTTTTAAATTATACCGACGCCGATAGGCCTCCATGTAAAAATAGCAATTTTCTAGCCCAAATTCGACCAAAGGAGCATCACGAATAGTTTTATTTTCGTAGGATATCAAAATTTTCCGACCGAGAACATAACGTTTTAAAGGTTATAGGAGAAGATTGAACATTTTCATAAGATTACTTCATTTTTATTTTTGGTTGACTATTTCGGTTTTATTCTTGAATAAACATAATTGCAAGTAGGCTTCAACAATTTATTAAATCTCTCTTGATGATAGCCTAACATCTTGGTTTTTGTCTCCAGTAGATATCACTACACTTTTCAAACATTACAACTACCGGTAGTCCTACTGTTTTATGTTTTACTGGCGTGTTCGAATTTTTTTTATCTTAGTTAGTGTGCAAAGATAATTCCTAACTTGTAGCTGAAATCTAGATGTTTAGCAGATTCCTAAACAAGTACAAACCCCACCTGGAATTTTGCTGTACCCACACAAGTAACAATATAGTTCTTATAAACACTGTGCCGTCTAATGCATGCAATTAAGTTGTATATAATGTCGTCTCCCATCTGAGATGCAGTGTCGAACATTAGTTACATAACATAAAATCGGAGACGTGAGTGGATGAAGGTGTTATGTTACATAATCAATGTTCAGAGTAAAGTGACAAGTCTTATCCAGCTATACCCAATAATGTAACATAACCCCTTCATCCACTGATCTAAATGCATGTTGCTTTTCTGTGAATTCTGAAAGTGCTATGTGAATAATAGGTACCGTATATAATATTTCATTCATGGAACAAACTATATACAGAACCCCTTCATCCACTCGCGTCTTCAATTGTCACCCAAAACGTTGAGCGCATGGTCACTGCACACACTTGTTGATAAAAACCTCATATTCCTAAATGAAGAAACTCAGGCATCTTGCGGTTTGCATTAAAAGTGTTTTAATACATGGGTAAATGGTGTCGCTCCAGGATACAAGCATCTCTGAAGCAGGTTCGAGTCCTTCATCACCGCAGGCCGACGCCAGATGAGGGCGCACCCCCTGAAGGCCTGCCGGTGACCAGCGGCTCGCCGGTGGTAACATAAGGGAAGGGAGGTATGCTCGTGTCCTCGCCCGCGTGACCCGTACCGCGTGCCACCGCGCGCAGGGGGGGACGGTGGAGTCACCCCACTCCCCGCGTCAAAACCTGCTGTGCGAGGCCGCCATTACCGCGCTGGGGGACGCATAACGCGGCGCAGGTGAGCAGTTTCGCCGCGGCGACCCGAACAAGCAACAAGCTCCCAGGGACACACTACACCACCCCTTCCCCTAACCAACCTTGCACCGGGGGAACTTTATTAATTACAGCCGCCCGCGTAATGGACGCGCCCGTGTTAACTACGCCCGGGCTCAGGCTTGCCAGTTGCAGTAATTTTCACAGGCCGTCGGTGTCACGTTCGCAGCTACCTCCCCCTTCCCCTCATACTGCCACTGGCTCTTCATTTAACTCCTGACTTTCAAGCGAGCCCAACCTGCCCGCCAAGTTATAGCGGGATAAAAGTCACGTGACACTGCTAGCCAGGTTTCTAACAGCCTCCCACTGTCCTTCTCTTGCAACCACGTGTCCTACTTTGGTGAGAATCCTTGTGACATGTTCCCTGTGTTAGGCCCTAGTTCCGTCGCTGCAAAGGAATTCATTTCAAGACTTGTACTTATTTTTTGGTGAAATGAATTCTGCACCAACATATTTCAGACTTACGTACGCGTCTGCAGCACTGATTCCATATTAACAATGCTGACGCGTCGCTAATTTGACTACGTTATCAGAACACGGTTACTGCGACACCACATGTCTGAAATTTACGGGTAGAACTCCGAGACGCTGACAGTTCAAAACAGCCATTCACTGACCATGAGGCATATTTGCAGACGTCCATGCAAGGCATTGAAACAAGTTGATGAAAACACTCCATAAAAAAGTGACTACCTTTGCCATTATGCCAATCAAGCTCAATATTTTAAGGTGCCGGTCTACCAGTGAAAAACAGTCACAGTTTAAATTCGATAATCTGACGTTATAATATGGTAGAGGAGGCTTCTGAGTGACTCCTTCCTAAGCCACTAACTTGTATATTAGCTGACGGTCGCTCCAGAGTCCAGGCAAGGCTCAGTCGCGAGATAGCTTCGGAGGGGAAGGGTCACGTTACTCTGCTCCTCAGACTGCTCCTCAACCACGCGAGTGCTTGACAACCCTCCCCTCTTCCCCTCGGGCAATCACACGCGCTGCCCTTGCAGTGTTGCCAGATACCGCGCGGGGAGCTCGCCCGGCTGATAGCAGAGCTGCTGGTATTCACGTGCAGCCTGCCCATACTACGCAAGTGCATTTTCTCTCACCACTGTCGTTTCGTGTTCGTGGATTTTAAAAACGTATATAATGTTTTAGGAACTGCATCTTATTGACAGCATAACTAAATATCGTATTTCTCTATACTACTATAATTATGTAAGAATGAATTTCGCTAATCCAAGCTTACATTTAGTTTAATTTGCTTATCAAAGCTACATGTCTTCTTTATAAGTAAACTAGCCGGCCGGCTGCGGCGTTGCCCGCGTGAAATTACGTATTGTAAACAGTAACTCTGGATAAAATATGTGATGAAGGCATTTAACAGCTAGCGTACTCAATAACAGTGAACTATAAATTGTCTTAACTCAGTGTAAAGAGCGCGCGCAATGTACGTACTCGTATGATGTCATAGTAATTCCCATCGCAAAGTCTCGCACGGGATACGAACCCGTAACCGCACCCCTCCCACACCACAAACTTTATACAATACCTGAGAGAATGTTAAAGGCAGGCCGTGATAATTCTTTCGCATGTACAGGCTACAGTCCAAAGAGGTTTTATTTATGAGTAGGCTGGCAAAAAGAAACTACTGTTGAATTATTCCTCCGTGATCATATCATATATTTTTTAAACAGCTTTCAAGGACGAATTTCGAAAAATCCTGAAATTACTTTTTTTGTATTTACGTAAGATTAATTTTAAAGTAAAACAAGTTCAATATTTCCACTGGTATAGGATATAAGTGGTATTAATTAAAATACGTTTTATTTTTTAAGAGTTTTCAAGGACGAATTTCAAAAATTTCTAAGAATGCTCTTTAGATATTTACTTAAGCATCATTAAAAAAAAAAATCACCTCACTATCTGAAATGGTTTAAGAGAAATCACGGAGTAATGAAAAACACATTTTACGACTTTTCACCCCCTTAATTTTCGAATTTCGCAAAATCGGAAAATTCGCCAATATTTTTTTTGGGCAATATTATGAAGTCAAAATTTTATGATAGCATCCCCGGTTAATTAGATATCAAGGATTCTTTTAAAACACATTTCACCCCTTTTCACCCCCTTAATTATCGAATTTCGAAAAATCCTTTCTTAGTGGGTGCCTACGGGCCAAGGGGAAGCTTCCCTCAAAAATTCATGGTTCTAGGTCCAGAGGTTTGGGCTGTGCGTTGATGAGTGAGCGAGTGAGTGCGTCATGACACTTCATTTTATATA
>PNEQ01062963.1:0-13100 GCA_003012365.1 Medauroidea extradentata
ATGGTTTCCCTATATCCCTCCAGGCGTCCGGGTACAACCCCTGCTCAGTTCCCATGGTTTCCCAATATCCCTCTAGGCGCCCGGGTACAACCCCTGCTCATTTCCCATGGTTTCCCTACATCCCTCCAGGTGCCCGGGTACAATCCCTGCTCAGTTCCCATGGTTTCCCTTTATCCCTCTAGGCGTCCGAGTACAATCCGTGCTCAGTTCCCATGGTTTCTATACATCCCTCCAGGCACCCGGGTACAATCCCTGTTTAGTTCTCATGGTTTTCCTATATCCCTCCAGGCACCCGGGTACAATCCCTGTTTAGTTCTCATGGTTTCCCTACATCCCTCCAGGCACCCGGGTACATTCCCCTGATCAGTTCCCATGGTTTCCCTATATCCCTCCAGGCACCCGGGTACAACCCCTGCTCAGTTCCCATGGTTTCCCTATATCCCTCCAGGCGCCCGGGTACAATCCCTTCTCAGTTCCATGGTTTCCCTATATCCCTCCAGGCGTCCGGGTACAACCCCTGCTCAGTTCCCATGGTTTCTATACATCCCTCCAGGCACCCTGGTACAATCCCTGTTTAGTTCTCATGGTTTTCCTATATCCCTCCAGGCACCCGGGTACATTCCCCTGATCAGTTCCCATGGTTTTCCTATATCCCTCCAGGCGCCCTGTTACAATCCCTGCTCAGTTCCCATGGTTTCCCTATATCCCTCCAGGCGAGTGCTGGGGTGGTTCTTGAATAAAGGCCTTGACTGACTCCTCTCCCAGATCCTGTCATTGTACCACCCTGTGTTTTCACATCTCTGATGTCCTCGCTGTCAACAAGACCCAATTACCTTACCTTTAAGCACGATAAGCTGCAACACAGCTCATACGCTAGCTGCATAGGGTGCTTAAGGGCGTGGTCTACCGCAATTTTCATCACTATTTTTTTTTTTTTTTTATTTTGTATTCGACCTGATATTTTTTTCTTATTTTAGACACAAAATGTGACTAAATTTAACTATTATGAAATTTTTTAATCTCTCATAATTTTCGCGTAATGGCTTGTTTAAGTCATATTTTGCACGTTTCCGTTTTAACGACTACACTAAAACCAACTGATATACCAAACGCAAAAAAAAAAAAATCACAGTGTATAAAGGCATTGCAGGCTACAATGACATGCTCATAAAATTAAAGAATAAAATTTATTTGTATTTAAAAAAAATACAAAACTAAAATTAAAAATTTTAAAAATGCAATCATTTGTGAAGGAAATTAAGCTCCACCTGTAGATCAGGCCATAAAGAAATGCTAGTGTCGAGCGCGGTCTAGCTCAATTTTTATCGTTATTTTTATATTTTTTATTTGTACCAGGTATTATTTTTCTTATTTTAGACACAAATGTGACTTAATTTGGCTGTTATTAAATTTTTTTATCTCTCATAGTTTTCGCGTAGTGGCTTGTTAATGTCACATTTTGCATGTTTCCGTTTTAACGACTACACTGATATACGAAATTGAAAAAAAATCACAGTGGATAATGACATTACAGGCTACAATAACATGCTCATAAAAACAAACCAAAATTATTTGAATTTAAAAAAGTGCTGAAACTGAAAATAAAAATTGTAAAAATTCAATAATATTTTCTAAAACACAAATAATTGTTATTTTTTAATGTTATGAGCATGTCATTGTAGCCTGCAAAATCTTTTCCCACTGTGATTTTTTGAGGTTTGTATATTGGTTGGTTTTAGTGTAGTCGTTAAAACAGTAACATGCAAAATATTACTTTAACAAGCTGTCACGCGAAAACTATGAGAAATAAAAAAATTTCATAAGAGCCAAATTTAATCACATTGTGTGTCTAAAATAAAAATATAATATCTGGTACAAATAAAAAATAAAATAATGATGATGAAAATTGCGGTAGACCGCGCCCTTAAGGGGAGTCTTCGCAGGTGACGAATTTCCATCTTTGACGAGGGGGAACAGCGTAGCGATAAGAGCCAGTGTCCCATGCTTGACGAGAAGCATGTAGCCTCTATTCGCATTGCGCTACACTGGCGGGCAAGGTTTACTTTGTAATATTTTCCCTTTAAGCGGTTGACTACAACATTTTATTTTTTATTGATATGAAGTAAAGACCAACGCATGGCCCTCGCTTTGCACTTTACGAATTCAGGTAATATTTTCGGAGTTACGGCAGTCTAAAAAAAACCGCTTTTAGCCATTTAGAGAGGACATAAAATCATGTTTCTAACAAGCGTTCTATATGTTTGAAAACATAGAAACATAGTTTCAAGTGTGTGTTCGTTTCGTAGACAAAGATAATATGAATAATTTAAGCGGTTTCTCGTGAAAATAAATACGCGCGACACGCTGCAAGGCCGTGCATGCGCCAGTCGAGGACTTCTCTTAGCGAAGTGAAAAGACTTGAAATGTGTTTTCGATTAATAATTAATATCTAATAATTAATATCTAACGACCCCTTGTGGATACAGCGTTGCTTAAGTTTCAAAATGATGCGTATGTAAATACTCAAAAATTTGTTTTAGGATTTTTGGGAATTCGACTAGCAAGGAACAAAAGGAAGAAATGAGTTTTCTATGAATCGTCAGTACAGCTCGAACCCAATGTGTTATCGGCAGTATTTTTAATCCAATTATATACGTATACAGATGTATTATCTTGGCTGCTGGGTGTGAGCGGTGTCAGGTGATTGTCTTGCGTCGTTTCAACATTCGTTGCAGCTGCCGACGCCACTCACACCCAGAAGCCTATATAATGCAGACAATGGCATGCGCTATTTAATGTGTATACAGATGTCTATCAAAGCAATCGTGATATTAAAGTCTTGTTTGCTTCAGAATTAGTTTCACGTAGATGCCCAACCATTATTTCAGGATATTTTCCACATTCGACTCCAAAAAGGCAAGAAAAATTAAAGTGAATTTTCTTTTCGTATTCGATATATATCGACCCCAATTAACTTTTATATGTCGACGTGATTTCAGAACTTACCTAAATTCAAACTTTCAGGGCGGGAAACTATGAAATATGTTGTTAAATGAATCGTCGATTAAGCGTTAGATCTATGAATTATATACGCTACTTCCACCTTAGTTGGATACTTATGCAAATGTTTAACGTGTGATGGTAAGATTTTGTGAAATTTTACCACTGAAAATGTGAAAAAAGTAAAATTTTTCGGTTAGCCCATGATATCTACCTAACCAGTTTAGACATTTTAATTTGTTCAGAATGATACTTAAGCTAAATATGAAAAAACATTATAATTTTTCTACTGAGAAAATAACTCAATTGCAAAGGGGAAACACAGTCTTGTTAAACCCTTCAAAGCAGAAGATATTGTAAATGTAAGTACGGCCGTACAGAAATAATATATACGTAAGATAACATTCTGCGTACTTCCTCTATGCGTTCAGTGATTGAATCATTTATTTATTTTTAAATATCTTTCGACGGTACGTGTTGAGTGCAGTCATCAATGGCTTTGCTCGAGGTAAATAAATCATACCACATATATTACTTACACAATTCGAACACTTACTCATATTCAAGGCATGTGTTGCTATGACTGTAAATAAGGCCAAGTGCAGTCGTTAAGTGGGATAAACAG
The DNA here is from genome assembly GCA_003012365.1 of Medauroidea extradentata. Classification (NCBI taxonomy): domain Eukaryota; kingdom Metazoa; phylum Arthropoda; class Insecta; order Phasmatodea; family Phasmatidae; genus Medauroidea; species Medauroidea extradentata. Next base: position 3,626 of record PNEQ01062963.1, read on the forward strand.
TTTTTTTCACGTGGACAGCTACCATATAGCTACTTAAGGCCCTGCCACACTTTCAAAGTTTTGGCTCCAACTATATTTTACGATAAAGTTAGAAGACTAATATTGGATGAAATGAATTCATAAAATTTTTCTGCCAAATAAAGTTGGGCGGCTGTTATCAAATATGTTTGAAGACATGTCGCACTACCAAATTTTGATGGAGCTCTTAACCCATATGTTTGGTTATGTTTTAGAATAAATGTAAATGTTTGGTTCACATTTCAATTTAAGAGCATTCAGTATGTAAATATTGTAAAATAATTTGATTAGCAGAAAAACTTCACGAAAGAACAATAAGTGCCATTTTTCTGCAATATTTCTATTTTTAATTTGTAGATTTATATATTTTAATCAAAATTGCGCGGACTCAGTAAGCCTGCAGTTCAAATATTAGTATATTTTTAAGGTAAATATCCAACTCTTCGATTAATTTAAATTAGAATGGATATCTTTGTCATTACCTAAAACAACAGTAATATTTTCCATCCAACTCAACATGGTGTTCGAATGAAGGTCATGATATTTCAATTTACAAAGGGCGTGATTGTAATTGACTGAGCCATCCAACAACCAATAAATTTTCAAACCCGTCCAATTCTCAAATATTGGATGAAAACGAAAGTCATCAATCTTCCTCCAACAAATATGGCAGCGATAGTGACGTTTTTGTATTGTCACTTCCATCCAACATTATTTGACCAACTTTATTTGAAGCTATTGGAAATAAAAATTAGGCAGTGTGACAAGACCTTTAGACTGCCTCAGAGTTAGCTCAACTGGCAGCGTGGATACCCTAACACTTGATGGCCGAGCCACTAATCTGGTGTTCAAAGAATTGAAGAAAATATTCCTAAAAGTATGTCGAATCCAAAGTAACGTGAGTGAACTCAAGGCTATGAGATGGTTCATCGCTATGTCTGTGTAGCGAACGGCGATAATTAGAAACATGATCGTAAAATGTGCAGCCTTATAGTTTTCATACACTTTGAAGCGGATTCTGGACGTACCTTTCATTTATATTTTCACGAGTTGTCTGTGTCTTAACCTTACAGTAATAATCAATGCCGAAAACGTGTAAAAAAGAATAAAACGTTGAATTAGTGTGGATTGAAACCACATTCATCCATTTTGGTCTTGGCCTGAAATGAATAATTGGGATAACACTGAAGCTGGAAGCTGCTAAAACGTGGGCATTAAGCTTATATACTTGCACTCGGCTGGAAGAGGAGGTTGTCAGCTTCAGTCAGCAGGAATACAAGTACTAACCGTATAAACAAGACAAACATAAATAAGAAATGAAAACGCGCATTGACGCCGATACCAAAGTTCGAGAAGGAATTATATTAAGATTACAAGGTTACAGTCAGCCACTGAAACCAGATAAACATCCAGCATATCTTGTTAACATTGCTACAGGTAGAGTATTTCCTGACGAAATAAATTATGTTGATGCTGTAAATATAGGTGCAGGTCAAATGCATGACTTTGAAAAAGGATGGCCCGGAAGTTGTTATGACAGCATAACTCAGAAAATCATAACAATGGCGACTACAGATAATAAATTCTGGTTGATACTGCTAAAGTATGTGTTACACAAATTATTTACTCTCGAATTAATGGTCTTAAAGCAAGCTCTAGATGTATCAATGTGGGTCAAGTGTTTTCTCATGAGTTATCCACCATTCCGTCATCATTGTTTGATGATTCTAGATGAATGAGGGTATGTGAAGCAAAGTCCAGTTTGAAGACATTGTTACTAGAAGATGTATCCTCCCGAATGATGTTGATGTATGGCTCTAGTTTTGTCTAATGGACCATTCATGTTATGGGATATTCCTTGGCCTGATTATGGTAATATTATTAACTACATAATTCGTTTTAGAACTGCATTTATCTCAAACCTCAAGATTGGTGACGTATATTTTATTTCGACAGATATTACATGTTCGGCACGAAATATGTTACAAGGAACAAGAGAGCAGCTGGTGTGAGCGGCATCCATCGCCTTTCAATGTCATCGCCTCAAACATCACAAAATGTTGTTCTTTTAGTCGCAGAAAACAAGAAACAACTCATAAGCCTTATATGTTGTGAGATTATGAATAACAACTAATTTCTCGAACCTTATACTCAGACTAACAAACTTGTGGTCTCTTGGCAGGAAGAAATTCCTTTTGATGTGTCTGGGCAGTGTGTGTCAAGAAGGAATGACTTAGCAACACTTCATAAATATGAAGATGTTATAATTGCTCAGCAAGCTGTTAAGATAGGAACAGAAGCTAGAATTAAACAGGTTATTGTGATTTCTGATGACACCGATGTGTACCTATTGCTACTTTACCTTTATTGGAATCAGAATATCACCATGCCAGTGGTTATGGGCTTGCTTATTCAAGGAAGATTGATAATCGGTGTTGGAAGCAGTGTAGAACGACATTGTGCTATCTTACCACACATTGTGGCTGGCCATGCTTTGAGTGGATGCGACACTACAGCATGTCACTATGGAATAGGGAAATCAAAGATTGTCAATACATTGAAAAAAGTGTTATTCACTTTCAGTAAAGGAAGAAGATGGTGATAGCATTGATAATGTTAATAAACTAGCAACGACTTTCATGAACGTCTGCTATAACTTGCCAAAAAACTATTGATTTAAGATGTATATTTTACAAATTAAAAAAAAAATTTCAGCGGCTTTAGTAATAGTCCTATGTAAATATTGTTAGGTTATTTTAGTTAAGTTTAAGTTAGGTTAGATTTTATTAAGTAATGTAACCTAACTTAACGTACCATATCAATACTTTTTTATGTAGGACTACTTGTAACGTCTCTAGAAACATTTTTCATTATACAACTGTACCTCTAAAATCAATAGTTCGGTACTATTTTTATTTCGAAAAGGGGAAGTGGAGCGAGGGTCATGACCATAGTGACACCCCCTTTATAAATCTGCCTCTACAGGCTTGGAACGACACGTCACTGGGAAGAAGTTAAGGGGTTCGGTTTGTCTCCCGTCAAAGCGTTTCAGATGAACGACGTGACAGTTGACGCACTGGCGCGATATTGTAGTGTGTCGTGAAGCCTACAACATACGTATTTAAACTAAATACCAATTACAACAATAACACCGTTTAAATGATAAAATATATTCTTATCTAACGCAAAGCCTGTTTGCCCACAGTGTAAAGAGTAAGCTCAGTTACTACACACACACCACAGCCTATAACTTGGTCAAACAGACATACCCTACGTCTTGACCATACAGACCGCTAGTACCAAAAGTACGTAAGTAATATATTTTGTACTGGATATTTTTTAAGTAAACAGAAATGTTCAACTCATTTAGGTATTTATTGGCATTATATTAGTGCACGTGTATTTCTATAGTGTTCGTGTAACCAAACTTACGGAAAAGGCGGTGGAAGGGGTATTAATCGAGAGCAGTGGACGTGCCATGTTCAGAAGGCGCAATGGCATGGCGCGGCGAGCAACGTGTGTTTGTTGTGGAGGAGTTTATACAGATTGCTGCTTTCGGGATTAACACTCAGCGTGCATTTCGCATTTGGTTCGGACTTGGCAGACGTGATTCTTTTCCGGATAGGAAAACCGTTCACGTTTGGGTGTCATACTTTCACGCAACAGGTTCTGCACTGAAAATTAAATCGCCAGGTCGACCTCGGGCCGTATCGACACCAGAAAATGGGACACGTGAGCGTTCTGCTCTTAAACATGCGATTGCCCTGGGAATGACTGTCCTGCAGAGATATCTGCAAACGCACCCTGATAAAATTCTGTGCACCCAGGAATTAAGTAAGCGAGATTTTTAAACACGCAGATTGGCTTGTAAAGACATTCTTCAAAACATACCCCCGGGCGCCATTTTGCTGTTGTCCGATGAGGCCCACTTGCACTTGTCAGGTGCTGTAAACAAACAAATGTCCGTTACTGGGCAGCAGACAACCCTAGGGAACTTCACCAACACCCACTTCACAGCGAACGGTAACTGTTTATTCGGATAGCTATAGCCACATGGTCGAGACCTTCCCCCGACCTAAGTCGAACCAGTTTCTAGGGGACCATGAAGAGGGAGACGTCTGGTTCCAACAAGACGGCGCCACAGCTCACACTCCGCGGCGTTCTCTTGCACTTTTAAGGGAGTTGTTTCATGGACGTCTTCTCTCTTTGCGAGGAGACATCACCTGGCACCAGAGGTCGCCCGATTTATCACCACGAGATTTTTTCTTTGGGGGCACTTAAAATCACAAGTATACCAACCTCACTTCAGAACCCTGCAAGCACTTATGGAGGCCATAACCCAGACAATAGCTTCCATTCCACCACAAGTGACACGAAGAACTATGGACAACTTCCGGGAAAGGCTTCGTCAATGTCTCAACAGTGGAGGACGCCATTTACAAGACATAATGTTTAAAACCTAAGTCATGAGCAACACTATGTGGTTTGTCTGTATTATTTATAACAGCCTTCCTAAGTGTGGAAGGTTTTTTGCCGAACCCTGTACATTATAGCGATTATGGAGACTATTAAAATGTATTTGTGTAATTTTCAGCAACACGGTTACTATGTGCGAACATTATATTTCTTACCGTATACCGAAAACTGTTCTATAATGTATCGTGTAGGCTGTAGATGGCAAAAAAAATTTTTTTCCTCAACTCTTAGGTAAAGTTTTTTTTATTGACTGTAGAATGGTAATTTTTGTTTACTGCAATTTATATATTATAATTATTTTCACTTAAAGGTTTGTCTTAGTGTTGTGTAGATTTCAAAGTTATAACGTAAACAGTGAAGTGTTCTACCATGCTTTACTTCACATTGCTCATGTAAACAGCTAAATGAAAATGTAAGAAACGATGGTCAAGTGCTGATGTATTTCTATTGAAATATTTCGGGAGATCAAATAAATGTCTAGGGTTTTGTTTTGCTACAAAATAAAGACGGCAGCACCACTAAGTGACGTATGCACTGGCTCGTAAAATAAACACTAACAGCAAACTCCACATGACTGCCACAAAGTATCACTACTTGACCACAGTTTCTTCCAGTTCTGGCACATGTTCAATATATTATCACTTGTAAATAATAGTAATACAACACTATTCTCGTTACAGCTTTTTAATATTTTTATTCACAGATGTTTTTTATTGGTTGAAACTTGAAAGCAGATTCGCCATCACACAAAAGCAACACGTCTCTACTGTAAAATTCGTACCAATCTCTGCATATATTTCTCTTTGGAACCGCTCACATGTGGAAATCTTGCCGGACAAGGCCTTTGGTCGGTAGGTTTTCTCGGGGATCTCCCGTTTCCCCCGCCCCTTCATTCCGGCGCTGCTCCATGCTCTCCTCATGTCACCCCTCACCTGCGCTGAAGACCTCAATGTTGAGCCCTGGCCAAAATCTATCACTCACTCACTCTTTGGAGCCGCTATGACATGACGATCCATGCTCGCATTTTAGCACAGCTGTCATGACTCGAGCGACACGTCGGAGCGATTTACAGCAAAGAACCGTACTCGACCTATTGGTTGATACATTTGAAAACTATGCTTTTATGGATGCGTTTAGCACATATTCTACATTACCTTAAGAAAGTGTCGTCTTAGGCCCAAACAAATCCTAAATGCATCAGTTTAAAATTGTATATTTCGCAAAGGCAATGTGCAAAAAATAGTAAATAACAATCCTGCAGCTTATTTTTTTCCTACTTTCTCAGCAAACTTTTTCTTATTGCCTAATAATACAGTACCTATTGTTCTAGTAAATGAAATGTTGCGACTGCGCTATCCACAAAAAAAAAAGTGCCAAAATATGGAATTGTTGAATTAATCGCTTAGTTATTAACGTGTGTAATTAAGAGGGCGTGGTACATAATTCAACGCTAAAAGTATTAATCTATAACTGTAGGTTTATTGAAGCTAATTTGCGAAAATTAAACAATAGCAATCCTAGACAATAGTTTTAGCCAAAGTGTTAAACAAAATTGTTTCCAGTGTTACGAACTTCTGAGGCACAATCTCTGACGTCGGAACCTCGTGCATTTAACTGCAGCGCAAGAGATCACGCGTAACGAATTAGTAATTCTGGATGAAAATTTACTCAAAGTTTCAAAATACCATTAACTAGGATTGACATTGAGTATTTTATCTGTATCGGCTTCGAAAACAGCGTAGAAATTAATTGATAATTTCAGCATTTATTTATCTACCACGCACTCTTAATGCAATGTCTTAGACACCTTACCAGTGAAAGAATTGGAGCCAAGTACTGGTGACAGCTAACTTTCTGCTGTTTATTGACAAACTATTTGATAGCGTCAATGGAAAAATTGCCCATGCTGTTGAAGGAAAGTCTCTTTGGTGATCAGTATATGTAATATCACTACGAGTAGAGTCTTGGAGGGAAGAATTCGCTGTTCTCTCAAGTGTGAAGTTACAGATAGTATAATCATGATGACATCACCTTCTTTGAAGAGCTGGATTCGAACACTGAAAGAATTCCTGCACATGTGGGAAAATTGGGAGGTGACTTCAAGCTTATTGTGCTGAAAAACTTCGATCAGAACCCATTGGAAAAATATTTTGGTTCCTTTAGAAGTCATGGAATGCAATGTTAAAAAGTTTAATGAGGTTTCAATAATGTTAAATAACAACAAATAATTTATTGAATGGACGTGTGTTGATCGTTTATGGTAATTTTTTTTTAACCAGTTTGTTATTTTTTTTTAGTCCGTTCACTTTGTGAGATGTTCGTAATAAAAGGTTCTTTAAGTCATTCTTGTTTCTTTTAACCCAACATTAATAGTTTTTCGTAGCAGTAATTTTGTATTAAATTACATAGATAAAAATATTGTGTTTTCCAAATAAATTTTAAATATAATTATATATAAATATATATATATATTACTATTTATAAAATTTCAAACACTAGTTTATGTATAAATTCGCATGTTAATTTCTATATATTGTTCAGTACAGTAGTGATATATATTAACCCATTGCTGCATTAATAATAAACACAAGAGAGTCTTTACTGTAATTATTAATAATGCTGAAATGTGTTAATATATAAAAGTACTGTACAAAACAGTATAGTTACAGAACAGGTAACAGTCTTTATTTGAAATTTCCGCCTTGCAGGCAAATTCAAATCGTGTGGTTTTTTTGTTTGTTTGTTGTGTACACATTATAGGCTTGGAGCACTGCTAACAGTATTTTGTTTGACAGAATGGAAGTTTCCGTTCTATAACTCTTCTGTATCCTATGATTTAAATGTTGTGGTTAATAAATTCATGATCTAAACCTCTGAAAATTTAATATTAATTTTTTTTTTAAGTTTCATACGTCCAATTGGTGGCATACCCTTTTTTTCAAATAAAAGGTCCCGTATTACTAATCACGTTTCACAAGGTGAAAGGTTTTCACTACACAAAACACTATTTTTAGATTAGTCGCTTAGTTGAAAAGGTTTTCTAAAATAACTAGCTTATAGCATTTATAATTAAGTATTCTTAATCTGTTTAGGAAGAAAACTGATTCCAACATTTCCGTCATATATTTTCCTTGGAAATCACGTGCCGGTGTTTGTCAGTGATCTTCAGGCTCACATTACCTATATTATGTGTGTGGTAATACATTTGTGGAGTGTTTGTTAGTTAGGTCTCACTTTACAAGTTGTAAACAAGTCGTTTCTGTAGCAAACATTTTGATGTGGTCACTCACGTAACTTGGGCACATTGATCTCGTCTCAGTTAAAATGTTTTATTATGTCTGGGAGTGGCTCTATCACTGGCTGAACAGCTAGCATTGTTTCACGCGACTCACATCAACTGACGAGGAGCTTAACACACGCCATATATTCACCACAAAACACGAGAAACATTCGCTGCTCTCAACCACTGCCTACCACAGCATACCCACACGACGTCTTACATTATTCCTGGGTTACTGCTTACAGCAGAATGTATGAAGAAATGCAAACAATCGGGGTAACGTCTTTAGTCCGGCTACTTTATTCAACTTGTGCTTGCCGTCATGCTCCTATTTCGTACGTCCTCCCTGATCGATGCACACTATACTGATCTGAGAGAAAGAGAGAGAGAGAGAGGGATACCAGTGATAACATTCAGTCATTATTTGTTCGATATCGTACATGGTTGTTAGCATTGCGGACTAAACAATTTTGTAAAGTGTTAAATGATGAGATACGTTTGCACATTTCGAAAAGTAATTACGGGATACAATATGTACATTTTATTTGTTAATCAGTTATTTTAATTACTGTATTAAATAAGTGCAAAAATAAACGGCACTTTCAGTATATGTTTCACAATAATGCAGGATTACAAGAATCAAACTTTCATTTTTGCTAAGGGTACCTTCCACAAGAGGTCTACGCGCGAGCAGTAATAGCTATAATTAATAATGAAAATTAGTGGTGTCACATAATTTGTTTATGAGATTCAAAGTGTATCCTTGAAACTGTGGAATGCATAGCTGTGCCTCGCCGAGGTGAAGTATCGATACTGGCATATTCTCGCCTCCTGAATGTAAAGTTGTGTCAGAGTCTGGCTAGCTCTAACATCAGACAGAAATGTAACAGTATTTTCTGAACACACAGTCCATGACTTCCTAGCCATCCTGTAGAGATACCTCGAGGAGGCGCTACTCATCACGACACTAGTCCGCCCCTGATTGGTCACAGTCACGTGACTGGAGGTACATGACAGGATAACCAAGCTCCAGGACAACACCAGTCAGGTACAGCTCTACACCACTGCACCACTGTCGACCCGAGGAAAATAAAAAGCGAATAATGGACCGGGAGAAGTGAAGAACATTTTACGAATATCATAACACTGGGAATAATTATCCTGATTTCCCCTCAACATCATGTTATGACATTCGTAAAATTTACTTCACCTCTCCAGATCCCTTATTCGCTTTTCCCTATCCTCGGGCCGACAGTGGTGCAGTGGACAGAAAACTCGTCTCTCACCTCAGCGAGTCATGTTCCATGCTTGAGTCACTCACGATATAATGTAGGAAACATGGCGGACATTGTCAGCGTGTGTTCTCTTAGTTCTCTTGTAACAATGCTACATACTCTACACTTATCACCCTCACTAACACACAAGACGTTACTGTTAAATGATTGTGTGCCTAGAGCATGAATGCACACCCCAACTGAGACTTGCAGCAGCGGGCAGATCTCGCTGAAGGATTGACTCTAGAAGCCTTGCTCGCCGTGATAGCTCAGATACATGGTATCTTGTAGGTGCTGCGGCAGATCAGCTGAAGGATTGACTCTAGAAGCCTTGCTCGCCGTGATAGCTCAGATACATGGTATCTTGTAGGTGCTGTGGCAGATCAGCTGAAGGATTGACTCTAGAAGCCTTGCTCGCCGTGATAGC